>PISX010027214.1:0-23308 GCA_004024625.1 Mellivora capensis | reverse complement strand
AAAAAGTGCCTCCCAAAATTTTAAAGAATGAAAAATATATATAAGGGTAAACACAGTGAAGGGATGGAATATGCCTACAAAGATGAAAAACAAAATTATTTTTTAATTTCTAAAAAAAAGGAGTTGATTAAGTTGGTTGGGAGAATAAAGAAAAACAAAGTGGAGAGAATTTGCTCAGGCTGGAGACTAGAACAAGCCCAGAGCTAGATTTAGGGTGTATTTTGATCCACTAGTGGAAGTTGTACCTCAAATCTTTTAGAAGAAAAAACCCTTATGTGAATACAAAAAATAAAGTTAAATACTATGAAGGATAAAATATGGCTATAATAATGAAGGTTCAAAAAAGATTATTTTTTTTTGGAAAGGTATTATTAAGATAAACTAGTTTAAAAATGTTAAAAAAGGAGAAGGGTAAAAGTTAAAAAAATTTAGCAGAAAAAGAGAAAAATAAAGAAAAATAAAATTAAAGAAAAAATTGAATTAACTGCAAGACTGAAGAATCATGGGGAGAAAGCCATGTATTCCGCGCTTTGCTTTCTCCTCCTCTGGAGTTCCGCTGCTCTCCTTGTTAAGTGAACTTGGTCTTGGCTGGATTTCTTTTGATCTTCTGGGGGAGGGGCCTGTTGTAGTGATTCTCAAGTGTCTTTGCCCGAGGCAGAGCTGCACCGCCCTTGCCAGGGGCCGGGCTAAGTAATCCGCTCGCTTTCAATTTCGGGAGATTTTGTTCCCTGAACGCTTTCCGTAGAGTTCCGGAGGACGGGAATGAAAATGGCGGCCTCACAGTCTCTGGCCCGGAGGAGCCAAGAGTTCGGGGCCCCCACTCCTCAGAGAAAAGCCCCAGCCACTCCCATCTCCCTCACCTCTGGCCGCGCTCCGAGCTCACCCAGCCTGCGACCGGTTCAAGGTAACCCCGAGCTGAGAGCTCACTCCTCAGTTCTGTCTCTGTAGCCGGCTTCCCTGCTCCAATACCTGCTAGCTCTGCGACACTCAGACACCCCCAATCCTTCTGTGACCCTGCGGGACCTGGGGCCACGCTGACCCCGTGTGGGCTTCACCCCGGTTTAGCCTCTGGAGCGATGTCCCTCCGTGGAGCAGACTTTTAAAAGTCCCGATTTAGTGCTCCGTTGCTCCGCCGCTTGCCGGGAGCCGGCCCCTCCCCCGCGGTCTATCCTCCCGTCGCTTTCGATTCACTTCTCCGCTGGTCCTACCTTTCAGAAAGTGGTCGATTTTCTGTTTCCAGAATTGCTGTTCTTCCTCTCTTTGATCTCCCGTTGGATTTGTAGGTGTTCGCAATGGTTTGATAAGCTATCTAGCTGATCTCCTGCTACCTGATGCAGTCTCAGCTGCGACTTCTCCGCCATCTTGCCTCCTCCCTGTAGGAGTGTTTATTGCATGATTGACACGCACACTCACATACACATGCATACATGCAACTTGCTTCATAAGGTAGATCTGTTTGTTTTTTTTTTTTTAAGGTAGAATTGCTTCTATATAGGATTTATATGTAACCTGACAGCAAATAAGAGGCAGACTTTAACATAATCCTACAGTTACAAACAGGTTACATTCCAAATAACTGTCAGTGAGATATATTTTTTTACTTTTTGAAGAAAGCATAGTTATAGAAAATTATAGTGAGTAGGTTCCTAGGCAAGCAATCAGAGATTCACTTATAGACTGCTAGACCTTTAAAGGTAATTGAGTTCTGTCTCTTCATTTATTAAAAAAAAAAAAAAAAAGAACAAAGCCTTTACAATATAAAGAGATGACCAAGCCACACAACAAGGTGGCCGTCCAAGTGGGATGGAGTCTGGGCTTCGGATACCTCATGTGTGAGGTCTTTACTGTGGTTGCTGCTTGGCAGCATGTTCTTAACTCAGGCAATAGTTAAAAACTATCTTAAAATCCTAACAAACTTGGGTTTTTATGGTGGCCCGGGTGGCTCAGTTTGTTGGGCTTCAACTCAGGTCATGATCCCAGGGTCCTGGGATCAAGTCCCATGTCAGGTTCCCTGCTCGGCCAGGAATCTGTTTCTCCCTCTATCTTTGCAGCTCCCTCCTGCTCATGCTCTCTCTTGCTCTCATTCTCTCTCAAAAAATAAATCCACAAAATCTTTTAAAAAATGGGATTTTATTACAAGCCAGAATTTGTCAGGATAGACTAGAAGTTACACGGAGACCCTAGGTTAACTGTGAGATCCTTGTGGCTGACACAACGAAAGTTTGGGTCTTGCTCTTGATACATGGCCAGTGAGGGGTGGTGGGTACTCTGCTCTCTGCAGCCTTTTGAGAATCCAAGTGAGTAGATGGTCCTCGGTCTTGTAGTTGCATCACTGGGCATGCGTGGCCTTTTTAGTCAACGTGGCACTAGCATTTTCTAGTGAAAAATGATAGAAGCTACTTGAGCTAACACAAAACAATAAACACATAAAAAAAATCCTCTCGAATGGTAGTGCTTGAGTAAAAGGAGTTTGTGAGGAGGAGGTGCTCACACATGCTGACTGGGAAGGAGCCCCTGAAAGACGTTGTCTGAGTACTTTCAAGGAAGGACTGGAAAAGCTGGGCCCTGTTTCTTTTCCGGGATGTAGCGTTACGGTTGCCTGATCTGTGACTTATCAGACTTCGTTAAGATCGTGTTTTGACTCATAAGGAGAAGGGAGACACCGAGTGCACGTGTTCACATGTGCTATATCTTCATTTTACATCCCCATTTGGCCGATAAGATAGCTGTTATCATTTCACCTAAATGGACAATGTGAGCGGGGGTACCTCAAAGGAATTTGAGCCAAACATGTTGGTGGAACAGTTGTTAGGCTGTGAGAACAGAGCTTTGGACAAGACAGAGTGTGTTCCTTCATGTGTGTCCATGGGCTCAAGGCTAGAAAGGACTGGAATGAAAATGTCCTAATTTCTGGTCAACAGAGTGTCTTGTGTGATGAATGAGCCCAACAGTGGAATCTTTCACCCTTGAGTGTAGGTAAAAATTAATACGCGTTAATCTTACTTCTGGAGCTTTTAGTCTGACTGAGCTGAGACCAAGATACTATGTATATAAATATCCCCTCCTCCTCCCACCCCTCATCTCCTCCTTCCCCAAACCAGTGTCTGTTTGAATCTGTTGAGACATCCATGGGAACTCCTGTAATTGGTGAAGGATGGAGGGGTTTTAGTGGAGAAGGGTAGAATATGGAGGACATATTGTAACAGCTACTCCCCTTCAAATTTGGCAGATTTTGTTTGGAAACTAATTTTCATGAGAAACATGATATTCTTCTGGGCATGAAGTAAAGGCTAGAAGTTCACAGAGAAGTATTCAAGAGACACCTTGTGAGACTTACTGGCAGTGCCATCAGAGTGGGAAGAGATGACTTCCTGTAGCTTTGCACATGACCTTGGGTACTCTCGCCTAGTAAGCCCTGTATGTTTAGGAGATAGTCAGAGACTGCCTTGGTGGCATGAACAGTGGCATATGTCTGATGTGCTTTGACAGTGACAGGACTTTTTCAAGTGGCTTTATGCAGACCAGGATGAGTAAGGTGGACGGAAGAGAGGACAGTAGGGAAGATGAGGCTGGCTGACTAGGTTATGGGGACATGGTAAGAAGGTGTCCAGGCTTATGAAGAAATAAATGGAGACTATCCTAGTTGGTAAAAAGTGGTCACAACATCTTATGATTGTTTTTGTGGGAAAAGCCAATGGACAATAGGATTACATGCCCTTAATAGCATGTAGATTATCTTCTGGAAAAAAAAAAAAAAGATCAGCCAAATAAACCCATTTTAATACTTAAATTACTACCCAGCTATGGACACAATTGCTCTCCTTAAGATAAAAACATTTCCCATGCTATAGAATGAAATGCTTGGGATAGCTTTAGACAATACTTTGCTTTCAAAAGCACACAGGAAACAATTTCAGGACAATTTCTGAAATAATACAGCAGAAAGTTGTGTTTGTAAGCTGGGAAGAGCTCCTGTGAATCAACCTCTGCTTGTTTGGGGGAAGCCAGAAGTGTATTAAAAGCACATTCCCCACGTTCTTGTCTCAGCTTCATTCTTCAGTGCTTGATAGTTTTAACAGGATGATAGGTTACCTTTTGTACTTTGTCTGGGCCATTAAATGTGGCTGTGGCATTGCACACTGTTTCATAGCATGGAAATGAAATGTTCAGTCAGATTGATGTGTCCTCTCTTCCTGGTTATGGGTGAGTAGCTGGCACATTCCCTCCCTGCCATGGGCATTCAGATACTGCTCGTCTTTGCCGGGGAAAACAGACTGCAAGAGGGCTGCGTTTCCCCTTTTCACAAACTGTGACTTCCTTAATTTACATTGTAGAAGTGGAATATGTTACAGTAAACAGCTACAACAGAAACTTTAAAAAATGATTGTCCAGGACTGTTATCCCTTAACTCAATAAGAATCATTTATTTTCTTGTTCCGGAAGCATGACTTAAAATAGTTTTGCTACCAGAAATGACAGAAATTTTCCACAAGGACTTGCCACTTTTTTTCCCCCGAGTGACTTCACAATATTTAAACTCCCTGCCTACTTTTCCCCTGACTCTTGTGGGGAGAGTATCTTTACATCTTTAAAAAGGCCATCTGCTTTCTCCTGATGGAGGTCCTTCAAACTTGCGTACCAGTCAAGAGATTGCAGAGTTCGGTCAGCCGACTGATGTGACGATGACCTACACAAAGTGACATTGTAGAAGGGTGATGGGGAGTTACACTGTTCCATGTGTGCTATGGTAGATGTGTGCAATGCAATTCAATTTTGGAAAATATCTATATTTTCTTATTTTTATTTCTTTTCAGATGATAAAAGTAATACGTGTTCTTTGGTGAACTTTTGAAATACTGAAAAAATTTTAAGAGATAGTTAAATTGGGAGGAATTTTACCAATCTTACCAGCTTTGGGTGTTTCTTTCTAGTCATTCTCCTCTGGGGCTCTATATAGGTATTTTTTTTCTTTTTAAAATCCCTTCCTTTCCCTTCCCTTCCCTTTCCTTCCCTTTCTTTCTTTTACTTCCTTCTTTTCTTTCCTTCTTTTTTCCCATTCATTTCCTTCCATTTCTTTTCTCCCTTCTTCTCTCCCTCCCTTCCTTCCTTCCTTCCTCTCTTTCTTTCATTCTTTCTTTCTCTTTCAGTTTTAAATCACACTCCTCCCCTCGCCCCACAGAAGACTAATGATCTTTAAAGAAGAGAAAACTTGACTTTGATTCAGAATACCTGAATGTCTATTCTTCCTTTCTTGCTGTTGTTGTACACAGCAGTGCCATGAGCCAAGGGCTCTGTGCTCCCAAGAACTGTAAACCCAGAGCAGACTAGGGTGCCTGGTAACAGAAGAACTATCCTGCACAAATGCAGGCTTACCTCTCCCTGAGCATATCATTCCCAGGGAAATGTGCTGTTTTTCACTTAATTTTGTTAATACTCCTCCAAGGGAGGGAATATGATTATGTCATTTTATAGTTAGGGAGGCTCAGAAGCAGATTCTTAACCACTTGTCCCCCAAGTGCAAGGATTGGAGCCCATGTTTGTCGGATCCCACTCTCTTTCCTTGCCATGAGCACACTTGGCTTTCTCTGCTACTGCTGTGACTGCCCCTTACGGAGTGTGTCCTGTGCCCACCGACAGCACGAGGCATTTTGCACAGTGTCTGATTGTACCTTCAGAATCTTCTGTGCAGTAAATACCATTGTCTCTGTGCTGTAGATGATAAAACTGAGGTTTACAGATTAAACCATGAACCCAGTGTCCCTTGATTAGTATCTGTCCTGAGTGGGTTGGTCTTTTCTCATTTGTGCTTGCCTCATCCAGTCACTGATCGGGAGAGTAATTTTATTACAAAAAAACCCCAAAACCAAACAAACAAACAAAAAACCCCCAAAAAACCCACAAATGAAGAGAATGCTGCCTTCTCTTGTACCTAATGGGATTGGTCTACCTGATTAGTGTCAGGAGAATGCTGGAACATAATGTGGTCCTAGTAATTGTTTATTGAATGACAGAGTGGAGGGTACATGTAAGCTTGCTTTGTGTACCACGAAGAAAGAGGCCTATGTGTGCCTTAACATATGTAATATAATGTAAATTATAATATAATGAACTATACGCTTTAAGACAGGAGGGGAAAGGAAATGAAATGTCGGACTGTGTTAGCCCAACTTCGCCCTTTCCACATAAGCATTATGGAGGAAAAAGAGCAAGGAGTGCTTTCTAGAGTATTTTCTGATGTAGCAGGAGTTAACATTGTTATTGAGGAGTTGTAACAAAATAAAAAGTTAAAAAAAAAAGAATCTAATAAACATGGCCATGTCAGCAGAAAAAACAAAGTCCATTAAGGGGAAATGGTCTGACTTTGAAAATCAGTAAAGAGAAAATGGACCAAATCTCTTAACCATAGATGCAGCCTAATGTATTTATTTACTTTGTATTTATTCCCTTCTTATTTCCCGTTACTATTATTAATCTAGAATATCAAAAAACTAGTCTAGATTTCCTCACTTTCTCCAAATTTATCTCAGCAAAACATTTCCCCAGCCCAGTGTTGGCTTACATTCCTCCCAACTGGTACGCCCACAGGTGTTGATCTCAGAGACTTCATACCGAAAGTTTTTCTCAGATTTCTTCTTTCCTCATCACCAAGGACTTCCAAGAAGTTATCTGGCTCAATTCAAAACTTTCTTTTGCTTATGTCTCTGTGAATTGCTCTGATAGAAGGTGACTTCTGGAATGCAACTTCATTTAATTCAAGTGCCATTTTGTTTAAGAAGTAACTATTTAAGTTCAGTGGCTGATCTCTGAGCCATACCAGATTTCCATCATCTCTCTGGTGCAGCTGACAGCATAGAAGATAAATCACGGTATTGCTCTGAGGTGTCCTTGAGACAGGGACTTAGAAAGCATTAGAACATGTTTCTTGCATTCCCCTTCTCCAGTGATATCCCTGACTTGAAGATGAGGGAGGCTTGAGGACGCTCCAGACACAATGCTAGCTGCAGAGTAGAGAATGGCTATAAGAATCCAAGACTTGAGGCGAAGATGGCTTATTCCCTAGACCTAGAACATCCACAGAAGTCTGGTCAGAGTGAAGCCTAGCCACTGGTTTATTTTGTTTAAAGGGAAAAAAAGACCAGACTCATCCTAATAGGTGGACATACAAAACATATTTTTGGCTGTTTTTAGATATATGCTTTTGAACTTCATATGTGTGGGTGCATATTAAGTCTAGAAAATGAATTTGGTTTTCCCATTATTACATGTTATAAAAATCAAAAGGCAATGCATTGCCCATGTTGCTAATTTTCCCGAGAGGTTTTATAATTCTGGAGAAAACATTTATAGATTGGTGACTTTTCTTCACTGTTACTTTTTTCAATGCAATTGTTGCCATTTGTAATTTTTCCAGAACTTCTCTTATTATCAAGTAATTATCTGCTTAGATGGTTTGCTAACACAGAAGGACTATTCATGAGGACGGTTAACTTGTCTCATATCTAATGTAAGATCCCTCTGAGGCAGCCCAGACAGAAGCAGACTGATCAGAGGCAACTGTTGTTTTTTACTGATTTGGTTGAAATCATGAGTGAACGGTCACTCATCAGTATAGAAAACTTTCCTTATTGTTATCATCCTTGCACAGTTTAATCATTGCCATTGCTTCATGAAGGGGTCCCCTGCTTTTTCTTGCCCTTTCCAACCATTTCTAATTCTATATTTAAAATTCTAGTTGTTAGAGATATCTTCAGCACTATTAATATTGCATAATATTTGTGGTGGTAGCAGCAGTTATTAATTTATTTTTCTGACTTCTAAGGTACAAATAAGTCCTACAACACCCTTAACTGGAAGTTCTTAAATGTCCTAGGAAATGTGGTTTAGGGGAAAAAGCTGCTCATACCTGAGTTTGAATTTTGATGCTATTCTTAGATCTGTGAATCTGAGCAAATCGTTGAATCTATGTAGATTTTTGTTTCTTATCTGTAAAATAGAAATAACAATGTCTGTCTCAGGTGTTTGTAAAGTACCTAATAGTATCTTTTATGCAACCATCCCACATATATTAACTTCTTTCCTTCTTCTAAAACACACCGCTGTGAAGTTTAACAGAAGCCCCATCCTTCACTCAAGCGGTCTAACAGGAGCTTTTGACAGAAGCTCCCTAATTCTTCAGTTGTATTCACCATCAGGCCGGGAGGGCCCTCTATGAATCAAGTCCAAGGCCATGGCATCACATAATTCCCTTGAGTATGTAAACTTTGCAGCCATTTGTTTGGTTAATATTCTGTTGCTCTCTCTCGCTGCTTGACCTTTGATGAGTCACTGATTCTGTCTGCTCCTCTGTTGCCTCATCTGGAAATGAGTTTATTAACAGAACTGACCCTGTGGGTTGTGAGGGAAGAAAATGAGTTAAGACATGTAAAATGTCTAAAGCAGTGCCTCCCACATTGTTGGTTCAATAAATATCAGTTGTTATAACAATCTAATTAATTTGTGTTCCTAGTCATTGCAGTTAAAACATGGGCAATTTTTATTGTGTGCATGTATGTTTTTAGGTCATGCAAATTATCTTCAAACAAATGATTGCATTTAAGCCTCCCTTAGACTCTAAGATAATCATTACCATCCCCCTTTTACAGAGGCAGAAATGGACGTCCAGAAAATTTAAGTACTATAGTCCCCTCAGTGGCTAATAAAAAGCAAATGATGGGAATTCAGGTTGGTATAAATTTTCCTGATTCTAAATCCCATGGGCTGTCTCTGTGACACAAATCCAAGAAAAATTTTATTGGCTTTTAGTATGGCAGACTGTGTATTACTGTGTCAGTGTTGTGCTGAGAGGTTTTTATGTACTTTACAAAACAAGGGAGACAAATTCATGGAATTGAGTGCCATTGTTCATGATGTTATATATATAATATATTTTTTAATTTTTTTAAATTTCTTTTCAGCGTAACAGAATTCATAGTTTTACACCACACCCAGCGTTCCATGCAATACGTGCCCTCCATAATACCCACCACCTGGCTCCCCCAACCTCCCACCCCTCACCCCTTCAAAACCCTCAGGTTGTTTTTCAGAGTCCATAGTCTCTCATGGCTCATCTCCCCTCCAATTTCCCTCAACTCCCTTCTCCTCTCCATCTCCCCATGTCCTCCGTTATTTGTTATGCTCCGCAAATAAGTGAAACCATATGATAATTGACTCTCTCTGCTTGACTTATTTCACTCAGCATAATCTCTTCCAGAATGGATAAAGAAGATGTGGTCCATATACACTATGGAGTATTATGCCTCCATCAGAAAGGATGAATACCCGACTTTTGTAGCAACATGGATGGGACTGGAAGAGATTATATATATAATATATTTTTGGGTACAACATCTTCCAAATGAGATACTTAGCCATAGTACCTAATTTTGGATAAGGAATCAATAGTGTGTTAGATTCCTATAGAAGGCAAAGATTTAATACACTGGATACAGAAAAGGTCAACTCTAAAGAAAAATTGCTAAGTTGGTTTCCACTGAAATTAAGAACTTCTGTTTGTTAAAACTATAACTAAGAGTTTGAAAAGACAAACTTGAAATATGAGTGTAATCCATGGGTCTGACAAGCTTCATTCATATTATTTGTTTCTTCCTATAAAAACTAATTAAGAAAAATTCAGGGACGCCTGGGTGGCTCAGTTGGTTCAGCGGCTGCCTTTGGCTCAGGTCATGATCCCGGCGTCCTGGGATCGAGTCCCACATCGGGCTCCTTGCTCAGCGGGAGCCTGCTTCTCCCTCTGCCTCTGTCTGCCTGTGCTCGCTCTCTCTCTCTCTCTCTCTCTGACATATAAATAAATAAAATCTTAAAAAAAAAAAAAGAAAAATTCAGAGAATCCAATAGAAAAGTAGGAAAAATACTCAAATAGGTATTTAACAAGAAAGGATTTCCAAAATACTCCTAAGCATATGAATAGAACTAACAGTACTTGTCATCTGGGAAATGCAAGCTATTGTTCAATGCTACTGGGCCCAACCACGTGGCTACCCTGCTGGTGAGAGTATAAGTGGACACAACCAGGTTGGAAAATTGTATGGTAGACTCTACAAAAAGTGAACATAACAGATCCTTTGGTCTAGCAATTTCACTTTTAGCAATTTCACATTTCAGATAAATATGTACATTTGTGAACCAAAAAGAAACATAAAGAATGACCAGAGAAGCACCTTTTGTGATCAACTCACTGAAATATCCCAAACACCCATCAGTAGAATGGATAAATTAACAGTGCTATAATCTTATGGTGGAATGATATAGCAAGGAGAATGAATGAACACATACAGCAAAATGATTTTTATGTATAGAATGTTATGTTTAAGGAATCAAATGCCCAAGAGTGCACATGAGGAAATACCATAAAGTTCAATGCAGGCAAAATTGATCTTTTTTTTTTTTTTAAGATTTGAATTTATTTGTCAGAGAGAGAGAGGGAGAGCTCAAGCAGAGGGAGCAGTAGGCAGAGGGAGAAGCAGGCTCCCAGATGAGCAGGGAGCCCAATGCAGGACTCGATCCCAGGACCCTGGGATCATGACTCAAGCTGAAGGCAGATACTTAACCGACTGAGTCACACAGGCATCCTGCAAAATTGATCTTTGATGATAGAAGAGAGGCTCATGAGTACCTGGCTGGGGAGTAATGACTACGGAGGACTTGGCAGGATGCTAGCCCAGTTGTCTTCCTCATCTGTGGGGGATGAGTTCCAAGACCCCCAGTGATGTCTGAAACTATAGATAGTACCAAACCCTATATATACTATGCTTTTTTTCTATACAGACACACCTATGTTAAGTTTAATTTATAATTAGAGACAGTAAGAGATTAACACCAATAACAATAAAATAGAACAATTATAACAATATGTTTTAAGGAAACTTGTGTGAATATGTCTCTGTCTCTCTCTCAAAATATCTCATTGTACTGTACTCACCCTGCTTCTTGTGATCATATGAAATGATAAAATGCCCACGTGACGTGAGGAAGTGAAGTCAGTGATGAAGGCACCATGACATAACATTAGGCTACTGACCTTCTGACCATACCTCAGGAGGATCGTCTGCTTCCAGACCTGGCTGACCCTGGGTAACTGAAACCATAGAAGGCAAAACCACAGATAAAGGGGCATGACTAGAATGTTGTCTTTCTTCACATGGTGTTGGTTACAATGGTGGGTTTACTTTGTGAATATTCATCAGGCAATTCACTCAGAATGTGTGCGTTCCTCTGTGGGATGTCACCCTCCACTATAATATTAAGAAATGGATTTGGTTTCAGACAACCACATATCAGAAAACATCCAGTCTTTTTCCTAAATAACACAGAAATTTTACCTACCTCCCTTTAAAGGAGTTCTGAGCAAAGCCGAATGCAGAGCATATTTTGTCGAAGGAAAGGGAGCTTAAGACCCTTGGCAGTAAAGCTTTCTGTGGAACAGAGATGGTAGCGGCCATTTTGGACAGAGCCCTACAGCAGTTCTGGATTTAGGGAAATACACTGATTTTTCATGCCCCAAAGCCAGGCAAAAGGATGAGGAAAGTTGACTCTGGCAGCCTCAGCTTGACATTTTACAATTGTCATGCAGTCTCCACCAGGAAAGGTCTGGCCAGATTTGTGCCGTTTTCCATAGTCGGCAGCTGTCCTAGCATCCTTCTTTCCATAGCTGCTAGTATGAGAGACATTGTTCATGCCATGTTCTGCTAATGCGTCCAGACAGAGTACCTCAGAAGTGAGCCCACTTTGTGCAGTTTTACGTCTAGTTCAGGTGAGAAGCCCTCACTCATGAAGGAAATTCAGTGTCAGCCATTTGGGGAAGGCACCATTGTGACAGAGGACATTAATATCTCAGCTGTTTCCTCTCCTCTTTCTTTTGTCTTGTCCCCTTGTTATATTTAAGCCAATTTAAGACATTCTGTAAAATAATGATTGTTAGCATGCCAAAGCTATGGAGTGGGAGATTTTTGGACCTCTGAGATCCCACTGTCCTCTTCTTTTCTAGGACCAGGAGAGCTCTGCACAGGCCAAGTCACCAGCAGTCATTGCCACGGGAAGCACTATAAGACCAGGTGATGTGTATGGAAGCTAGCGGCACACGATTTTAACACGTCTCTTCTCTCTATGATAAAATTGTCTCAGTAACTATCTTGAAATGACACGAATAATAATAAGGGCCAGAAAAGAAATATAGACAATAAACATTTTATTTTATTGCCTCCTCTTAGTTGTGTCAGTAAAAGCAATAATGTTAAATAAAATGCAATAAAACCAAAAGGTCCCAGTTTAGGGAGCCATCACAAGAATCACACTTTATTTTCTTGATTCATTCCTTGGCAATTAAACATTTAATCAAACTTCAGATTTAAACATATTATTCAAATTCAGTAAAATTTTTCATGCATCAACTAAAATTTGCACTCACCAAATAAAAATGTTACACCTTTCATTTTCAATTTTAAACATAAATAAAAACTCCCCTGGTCACCGAGGATGACAGAACTGAACTAACTCCAGATTTGTTTCTTTGATTTCATAATCACTGTGCTATCAATGTTTAGATTATGTCATTTAAATGCAGGAATATATTTTCTCTAAGGGTTAGAGACGTTAACTGCACTTGAAGTCATCTGGGACCTTCCTGTTGAAAATGTATTCTTCAGGGGCACCTGGGTGCTCAGTTAGTTAAGTGTCTGTCTTTGGCTCAGGTCATTCTGGGATTGAGCCCTGCATCCTATCCACACTCTAAGGAGAGTCTGTTTCACCCACTACTTCTCCCTCTGCCCCTGCCCCCTGCTATCGCTCTCAGATAAATAAATAAATAAATAAATAAATAAAATCTTTAAAAAAAAAGAATGCATTCTTCAAATGAATGTGTATAGTTGAGTTTGCCTGTGTTGGGGGCTGACTGCATAGTTAGGAGTTTTCTGAGTTAAATTGTAGAATGCAAATGTTTATTAAGGGATAAGTAATAAAAGCATGCCAACTTGGAACATACTATAGAGAGCAAGATGGGGTCACTCACGTCGAGTTGTTACTCATGTCAAGCAAAGACATGAGCGGCCAAGGATGTTGCAGCTAAGACCAGATGCTGCTCAAACCAGCACAGGCTGAGGACACCCAGAACTGATAACAGCCAGCAGAACCAGAGGGACTCTGCAAAGATCCAAGACTGGGCAAACTCCTTTAAAATTTTTTTGCAGCAAACCGTCAGACTCTTCTGATGCTGACCTTTTTATGTCTTTGCACACCAAGAAGACAAGTGCCACCGAGGGATCTGCCCACTTGATTTCTGAACATATCAGAGATTCTCCACTGCTGGAACATAAGCAGCACGTGTGCAGAACTGACCCTGATTGGACCGAGGTCTCGTTGTCAACAGTGTGCTCACCAACTGACTTCACATTTGGTTCATTAACTTCCCTCTCCTTATTGCATCCTGTTTGTTGTGTGACTTCATATTGTGCTTTGCTTTGTGTGACACATATGAGGCCCATTGAGTTTGTAATCCTGAACCTGATTTTACCATTGTGGTAGCCTTGGCTTACGACTGAGAAAAGGTGTTATTGTGTAAGGACTCAACTGACGTGTGCACATTCATAGTGTGCTCGTGACACCTACATATTTTTTAAAAGATTTTATTTTTATTTATTTATTTGACAGAGAGAGAGAGGGAGCACAAACAGGAGGAATGGGAGAGGGAGAAACAGGTTCTCCACTGAACAGGGAGCCTGATGCAGGGCTCGATCCCAGGACCCTGAGATGACCTGAGCCAAAGTCAGACACTTATTGGACTGAGCCATCCAGGTGCCCCCATACATATGTATTTTTTTTTTTAACTAAAGCTCAACAGCTCAACATCAAAACCTAAAAATCCCAATTAGAAAATGCATAAAGATATACTCGTTTCTCCACAGAAGGTACACAAATGGCCAATAAATACATGAAAAGATGCTCAGTATCACTAATCACTATGGAAATGCAAATCAAAATCACAGGGAGATATCACCCCACACCCATAATATATCTACCATAAAAACACAACAGGGCGTCTGGGTAGCTCAGTGGGTTAAAGCCTCTGCCTTCGGCTCAGGTCATGCTCTCAGGGTCCTGGGATTGAGCCCCGCATCAAGCTCTCTGCTCAGCAGGGAGCCTGCTTCCTCCTCTCTCTCTGCCTACTTATAATCTCTGTCTATCAAATAAATAAATAAAATCTTTAAAAAAGCCCAAAAGAAAATAGAAAATATTAAGTGTTGAGGAGGATGTGGAGAAATTAGAACTCTTCTGCATTGCTGGTAGGAATAAAAAAGTGTTTGGCTGCTGCGGAAAATAATATGGCACTTCCTCAAAAAATTAAAAATAAAATTACCATATTATCTAGCAATTCCTCTTCTGGGTATATTTCCCAAAGAATTAAAGAGCTGGGTCTTGAAGAGACAATTGTACACCAAAGTTCATAGCAGCATTATTCACAATAGTCAAAAATGGAAGCAACCGGAGTGTCTCATCTACAGATAAATTGATAAGCAAAACGCCGGATACACATACAATGAAATAGTATTTAGCTTTAAAAAGGGAGGAAATTCTGACACATGTTATCATGTGGATGAACCTGGAGGACATTCTGTTAACTGAAATAAGCCAGTCCTAAAAAGACAAATATTGTATGATTCCACTCATATGAGGTACCTAGAGGCATCAAATGCATAGAAACAGAAAGTAGAATGGTGGTTGCGATGGTCTGGAGGGAAGGGGTGGCTGGGGAGTTAGTATTTAATGGATGCAGTGATTTAGTTTTTTTAGAAGAAGAAATTGCTAGAGATGGACGGTGGCGATGGTTGTATACCATGAATATGCTTAATAGACCACTGAACTGTACACTTAAAAAAAAGGTTAAGATGGTAAATTTTATGTTATATGTATTTTGTCACAATAGAAACTCCATAAAAAGTGCAACAATGACTTAGAATCTAGATAAGAAATGTATGTTTTGTAGACAAGTATTTTAACACTGACATCTTTCAGAATAGTTTCGGTGTTGTGACGATAGAGATGCAACTGACTCTCAATTGGGCTTTGTAGTCTATGATGGCTTTTTGGGTAAACATCCTGAAGTCCCCATCCCCAAGTCTCCTGCCCTTTTCTCAATATTCCTTCCAGGTCGTTTCTGTCTCTGTCATCTTCCCTCAAGTGAGGAATGGGGGCAGCATCTATTGCGATCACTGCAGAGACTGGTCCTAGAGAGTCTTCAGAGTTGAATGCCTAAGAAAAAAGTGACCTTTCTCTGGCCACTGTAGCTCCTCTCCTGTAGCAGGATCTCCTTGTATTTTCATTCTAACAAGGATGTGGATGCTTTGCTCTGGTTTAACAGTGTCCAGCTTCCAGGAAGGAGCTGGGAGAGGATGTAGGCAGAAAGTAGAGAACAAGGAGAAAAAAGAAAGTCTTGGCCGCGACTGGATTTGAGGCTTTCACTCATGGTGACGGCAGGTGGGATATCATTTCAAGTCCTCTCATTATTAAAATGTAAGTCAGGGGCGCCTGGGTGGCTCAGTGGGTTAAGGCCTCTGCCTTCGGCTCAGGTCATGATCCCAGGGTCCTGGGATCGAGCCCCATGTCGGGCTCTCTGCTCGGCGGGGAGCCTGCTCCCCCCTCTCTCTCTGCCTGCCTCTCTGCCTACTTGTGATCTCTCTTTGCCAAATAAATAAATTAAAAAAAAATGTAAGTCAGTATGAAAATCGTCAGAGGGTTCACTGTTTCAGGTGACGTGTTGGGTGGTGGGGGAACCATTTTGCCTTTCACCCACAGGAAGCTGTTCATGCTCCGACAGTTCTTTTCACTCTCTAAAGATATGAAAGGGAGCAGACTATGCCACTCCAACATATGCCACTTTGACATAAGGGTTATTTTGACCTGAAACCCATTGAGAAGAACTAGATAAAAGAAAAGCTCTCCAACCCCATCCTATTTGTCTAAAAGTGGGACATTCATTTGCAAAGGTGTCTCCCTTCCCTTTTATACCATGAAGAAGAGAAGCTGATCACTAGAGACAACTCTGGAACTTTGTCATCCCAGAGATTGTACCAGAGGAACCTACGCACCATTCCTTGCTTCAACTGGCCCTTATCTGTCTTTTCACCTATGTTTGCCTTCCCATAATTGCTAGCTCAGAGTCCTTTGTTTTTGCTTTGTAACTTGTCCTTTTTTATTTTGTGACAATATTGTTATTTTGTTAATGTGTTATATAAGCCCATGTTTTAACCACTCCTCTGAGTCATTCACCACTGAGCGTTCCCATCTGTATGCACTATGCACATTGATAAACTTCTGTTTGTTGCTTTCTTGTTAATCTGCCTTTTGTGACTCTAATTTGTATGGCCCCAGATGGAGAACCAAAGATGGGCAGAGGAAAAAGATATTTTTTTCTGCACTACAGACATGGCCAATGAATGAAGTTAATTTGGGCTTTGCTGGGAAAGTACAGGAAAAGGAGGGAACTGTTCCCTACAAATATGCTACCCAAACATCTTAGGCCAACAAACTGGCCAACCTGCCCCCATGGCACACTCCAAAGATATGAAATTGGAAGGTCCAGCACGGTTTTCCCTTTGACAGTCTTCATATTGCACTATTCCCTGTGGGCCCCTTGGCATATCTGATTTCATCCTGATTCTTCCATGCTTTGTTAGAAACCCAAGCATATGCTCCCTCATGTCTATCCTTACCTTAAGTTCAAACAGAACCTTGGTTTTTTGAGAAAATCATTCTGGTGTGTAGTCAGCACCTTGCCACAGGCCTCCACAGGTGAATACTCCACACGGTTTGACCCAGGCTGGGATCTCCTAGATTCAAGAGTACAAACTGGACACCTCCCTCCTCTCCTCTCTTCAGGATTAAATCCACACTGGTGAGGAAGTCTACATACTCACTACGAAGAGTATTAAATGTGTTCTTCCATCAGTTGCCAGCTCTTCTTTCCCAAGGATCTCTAGACTTGTTGAGCAAGTCTTACAATTTGTTTTGTGTCTCCTTTTCTTTCTCTTTTTACACCCCCCTCTTCATCTTCCAGTTTCTGGGTTCCTCTTCTATGCCTCATATTCTTATCATGTACTTATCTAGCAGGATGGCCTGTTCTGGCTTTAGGGCCCTACTGATTCCCGAGAACGCCTGGTCTTTGATTACACACTTGCTTGAAGTACAGTTTTAAGTACAGAGTTTGTACAGTTAAATGTCTATAAAAGACACATTTTCTTCCAACAGGCTCTGCACAATACTAGCTGTCTTACTAGTGTGTATGGAAATCTCTTCAAAGTTCTAGTTCTGTCCCTTGCTTCTATGTGAATTCCCTGTTATTTGGCACACTAGATTCTCTTTTCCTGACAAGCTTTCTCATGAATTTTGAGAACCTCTTAAATCCACTTTGGTGGGGAGAGCAGCTTGTGACTTAGAGCTCAGTCGTGGACTAGCCCATGACACTTTTTCTATAAAGGTTTTAGTCTCTTGACAGTGGCCAAAGTTGAAGGCCAAAGTTGTACAAACTGTTCTTTCATATCCATTATCTCATTGTGTCCCAAATTATCTTGTATAAAACCTCAGTTCTAAGAGATGTTCCAAAAGTGAAAATGGCCTCGAGATGAAAGAAAATCTAGGAGACCTACAAACCAAATTCTTGTCTTCAAGATTTGCAACATGCATTAATTAATGCATTGAAAGCTCTGAGAAATCTTTTTTTTTTAAAGATTTTATTTTTTTATTTGTTAGAGAGAGAGAGAGCGCAAGCAGGAGGACCAACAGGCAGAGGGAGAAGCAGGCTCCCTCAATCCCAGGACCCTGGGATCATGACTTGAGCTCAAGACAGACACTTAACGGACTAAGCCCCCAGGCATCCCGAAAGCTCTGAGAAATCCTAAAATAATAAGCTTTCTTGATTTTGCATCTCCCAAACCTAGTTGATCCTGGGTCATCTTTCTTTCATGTAGTATTTAATAATTTTCTATAGAAATTAGGTTACTTAGAACATACTTTAAAAAACATTATCTTATTGTTAAATCCATTTTACAGAAATGACAACATGTAACTTCTAGGTGGTACAGGAGAGGCCAGCTCAGGACTCTGTGCTTTTAGGATCTCTGCTTACTTTCCTGGGACTAAAACATAAGGGTTGGTGTTTAAAAAAGACTAATGAAAAGGAGAAAGAAAATTAAGGGATACATATATTGTCTGGCTTTGCTATGATAACCTAAACCAAAAAAATCCCATTGATTGTGGCAAAATTTTTTTCTCATCCATGCTATCTGTCAGCAGCTTCAGGTTGCCTCTCATGTCTTTATTCTAATTTCTTCTGATTCTGGGATCCAGACAAGCCATTATCATGGCAAAGGTAAAAAATAGGAAGAAGAGGGACGCCTGGGTGGCTCAGTTGGTTGTACGACTGCCTTCGGCTCAGGTCATGATCCCGGATACCTGGGATCGAGTCCCGCATCAGGCTCCCAGCTCCACGGGGAGTCTGCTTCTCCCTCTGACCTTCTCCTCGCTCATGCTCTCTCACTGCCTCTCTCTCAAATAAATAAATTAAAAAATCCTTAAAAAAATAGGAAGAAGAAGGTAGTGGAAATTGTCTAAGATCTGCCTGATTACTTACTTACATCACTTTAGGCCACATATGGCACATATGCCAAAGCATATCACATGGCCACATCCATTTCTGGGATTGATTTTGTATTTGTCCACTTTGTAATGAGCTGAAATAACAGGTAACCCCCAAATCTCACTCATGTTTCACATGAGTTACCATGAATTAACTGCTGTGTCTGCTCTCCATGTATCTTCTCATTTCATGATATATGCTAAAGGACAAGCCATTCTCAAGGTGGACATACCATTCTCAGGGCAGAGGGAAAAGAACAAGATAATTGGGGGAAAACCTTAAGTGCCTCTTGACCAAAATACATGATTTTGACTAATCCAACAGCAGTGGGAAGAGTATGGCTTTGCCTTCCACACTGGGGAGGTATTGCCAGTTATGTGACAACAGGTAAAGATGCATAATCCATTTACAGGCAATAGAGACAGTGAGCAATTGGGGACCTAAATTAATTGGGAATGATTTCAGTTGAAAGTAGCAGAATAAAGGCACCTGGGTGGCTCAGTTGGTTAAACATCTGTCTTCAGCTCAGGTCACCATCCCAGAGTCCTGGGATTGAGACCCACATCAGGCTCCCTGGTCAGCAGGGTAGTCTGCTTCTCCCTCTCCCTCTGCCTCTGCTTGTGCTCTCTCACTCACTCTTTCTCACAAATAATTAAAATCTTCAAAAAAAAGATAGAGAAATTTGCAGAATATCCAACTAACAGAGCTTTGAACTGATTAAGGTTTATTTTTCTCATATAAATGTAAGTCTAAAAGCAAATAGTTTTTAGTGTTAGATTTAGTTTCTCAACAATGCTATCAGGACTCATATTCTTTTTTTTCCCTTTCTATTAGACTATCCTTAATATGTTAGTCATTCAAATTTATGCACATTGCCTCTTAATCACAAGCAGGCTGCCTGGTTCCAAGTATCACATGTACATTGGAGGGAGGAAAAAATGATAAGTGGTTCTAATCCCATAAATTTCTTTTGTTAAGAATCCAAACACTTTTCTAGAAGACACTCAATCCCCCACACCAAAGATGTTTGCTTTCACATCATTGTACAGCACTTGGTTTCTCTGAGTTGCAAGGGAGTCTAGAAAGTAAATATTTAATGTTTATAAATTGGTCATGGAGAGGCAAAGGAGAATGGGCCTTAAATATCAGTTGAGTTAGCTAATCAATACTACCTGTAGCAGAATATTATTAGATAGGAGGGATGTTTGGATCTGAATTTGGTCATTGTTTACTACTGGGAACAAAAAGCAAATTTACATCCTTTGTTAGTGCAGTTGATCAGCTTTTCATTTGTTATGCACATAATTTCTTAAAAATGCTGTTAAATTTTGCAAACAATCTAACCTTATAGAATTTATGTAGGTATATTTTGTTATTAAGGAGGTTATTGTTGTTTACCTAGTACCCTACATGTGTAAGTCACACATGGGCCCTAAGAGAGAAAAATGAAACACAGTAATGAAATCACAAGGAAGGATAGACTTAAAGTGAATGAAATCATTTGTTATTTTCATTTGACTAGCTTTTATTTGTAAATGATTCATAATTCTTTTAAGAGGACTCTTTTATGTTACTAAAACAGAAATAATTTTGTTGCCTAATATGTTCCACAGAAGTCAGGACTCGTTTTCAATGGCAGAGACAACACATTCTTGTTTTGAGATGAATGTGTTATCAATGTATCTCTACTGTTAAAATCCTGAACTACTAAAAACAATCTGACTCACTTGTGACAGTAGAGCATTTTAGAAAACCTAATGTAGAGAAGATATTTCTGTAACAACAACTTGGTCTCTGTTTTCTATACATCCAGAATAACTATGGTTTATGGAAGACACAGAAGGAAAAGACATCCCCTCCCCCTGATCCTGGTATCACCTCCTTGCTCTATAAGTCCCTCTGGCCACTGCCCAGTGACTGGTGTTAAGACCAGAAGGATCTTTACCATATTAGGAGGAAGAAGCCATGGGGCATCTGGAAGGAAGTCAGAAGAGTAGATTCATTTGCTTGGGCTACTATAAAAAGAGCTACAGACTGGGTGGCTTAAATAACCGGAATTTATTTTCTTACAGTTCTGGAGACTAGAATTCTGAAATCCAGATGGTGACAGGGTTGGTTTCTTGCAAGACCTCTCTCCTTGGCTTAGAGGTACCTGCATTCTTGCTGTGTCTTCACATGCTTGCCCCTCTCTGTGTAACTGTGTCCTAATCTTTTCTTCTTATAGGGATATCAGTCATGTTGGATTAGGACCCACCCAAATGGCTTCATTTTACCTTAATTAACTCTTCAAAAGCTCTATCTTGGTGGGAGGTGGGTGGTGGGAATAAAAATAAAAGTTCTATCTCTAAATACAGTCACCTTCTGGGGACTTGGGATTAAGGTTTCAACATAGGACACAATTCAGCCCATAACAGAGAGTTCTATGTGAGTCTATTTTTAGGAGGTGTTCATTTCTCTATACACTGATATCTTATGTCCAAAATTATATTTACTTCTGTGGCTACCATTCAGTGAGTTTCTTTTTTCTGCTGTTGCTTTTGGATCTGTTCTTACCTTTCCTTTGCTGATAGACATGCATCCCAGGTGGCCAGAGTGATGTCTGCTAGACCAACATCACACACACACACACACACACACATAGCCCATTCATACACATACACACAGGGCACACCATGCACACCCCAGATGCTCACTTGTACATGTGTGCTCTGATTGTTAGCATCAGGCACCCAAGGATGCTGGCCAGAGAATCGCTGGTCACCACGGCTGTCAACTCCATTTAATAGACAATGAGCTCTAGTTACTCAGTCAGGCCAACATTAGTTATATGATCCGAGAGAAGAAGATCCATATGATTTCACAAGACACTTGGCATTTGGGGTTCTATTTATTTATTTTTCTGATTTCATCCTTACAAGTAGTCAAGTCATATTTATTTTTTTAACATCACAATATTTTTGGAACTTGGATAGAAAACATCTATGTTGTTATTTTACTTCATCAACAAAGAAGGTTAGTATGAAACCAAACCTAGAAAACTTTGTGATTTTTCAATATGATATAATTCTTATCTATTTGCTAAGAAACAGGAAACCCATCTCTTTTAAGTAACCACTTGAGCAAGTATCAACTCTCAGCTCTTGATATTCTCTTCCATGCTTTATCACCATCACTCTTGTTTGCATATCTTTACTCCTTCACTGGAATGGAAACCATGTTTCCAGAAAGCTTTCAGGAGAAGTTCAATTTCTGCCTTGTTCAACAAAGCTGCCCTTGAGAATCTCCAGGCTTGGTTTATTTCTGCAGAGAGATAGAAGGGTCTAGAAAGTAGCCATCTCAAATCTAAAGGGACAAGGAGTGTGTTTCATTTTGCTGACATGGACATTCACCTCCCCTGAGACGTGGGATTATGCAGAGATCTCAGGCAAAAAGCCTGCTCTCCACCAGAAACCAACAACCCAACAATTCCATCATTCCAGTTCAAAACCATGTTTCTGTACCTGTTTACTTCTGTATGACACAGCATGTATCCGTGGCCTTGAACCTGTTTGCTTCTTACCTGACCACAGCCCCCAGTGGGAGCAGCACACACAGGGACTTTAATGGGGATGCTGGAATGAGAGCAATCAAAATGCAGCTAAATTTTTAGCTTGTTCTTCTACTGGTCTCTCCTTTGTCTACTTTGATAGTTATGGCTGCTGGAACCCAAACAGGTCATTACATTCAATGGGAGCTCTACCAGGGGCTGAAGAAAGCTGACGGATGTATGTGAACTCTTATAGTCAAATATGCAGGGCTCCAGAGTACAGACACGTCAAGCTGTGAAGAGTTGTAAGGATCCACAGGTCTTACCAACCACTGAAGCAAAGTCACCAGTTACAGATCTATCTATCTATTTTCCTTCCTTCCTTCCTTCCTTCCTTCCTTCTTTATTTATTTCTGGCATACCTCCTGTGTTTGGAGAGACAGGCTAGGGCTGGACATAATTTCATGCCCAGGCCTAAGTTGTTTAGAGTGTTATTTAATGGAATGGGTTCTGAGGATGGGGAGAGATCTAGAATGGATTGGCACGAGGCTTGCACCTTTGAGATAGGGGTTGCCTTCTTGTCATGGAAGAAGGGAGGTGAGGTATGAACTGACCCAACAAAAAAAACTAGATAATCACCTGAGGGCGGGGGGCACTCACTTATTTTTAAAAAAGCAAAAAGACGTTTAAGTATTTTAAGATTTGAAACGTTCCAACTTCTAAGAGTTGTATGTAATGAAAGCACAGGCTTATAATTGGACACTGAAATTAGTTCTAGATATTTGGCAAATAAGGCAAAAGAAAAAAAACCCACCCAAACACATTATGTAAGCGGTTTTTGTTTTTGATTTTAGAGAGCATACCTATATATCTGCTGATTATATTCCTGGAACAAAATATTTTAAACATTTTGAATAGGTCTATTTTAAAGGATCCTCACTTAAAGATCTAAATCTAGTTTTGCCAAGAAAAATACAGAAACATTTGTTTGGAGATTTGCACCTACTCTTTTCATAGGAAGAAAACACAATATTGAATGAAACCATAATAAAGGGAATCCTGGGGAAGGGGGTGTGTTAGAGAACAAACGTTTCTGTGTT
>PISX010027213.1:0-23452 GCA_004024625.1 Mellivora capensis | reverse complement strand
CTTTCTGATCAGCTCCCTGTCGGCAAAGTGGAGGGTTCGGAATCATTGGTCCCTAGGTCTCCAGGCCTTGGCAGAGTTCTAGGTGTGTTCTGCCTCCTCCATACTCTGTCCCTCTTCCCACCCTCCCTCCTGGGCAGAGATCCACTTCCCTCTCCCTCCTGCACACCTCAGACTCCGAGGCCCTCCCAGGGGCTGGCAGCTTGGCAGGTCTGGTGAAGTCCCGGCAGGCAGCCCCGCTGTGATGCCTTCTGGAGCAGGGCCTCTCCGTGCCGGCTCCCTGGCCAGATTTGGACAGGTGCCCAGCCGCTTTGGAGGCTGTCATTTAAATACCGCAGGAGGCTGTCTGTCGGCCTGACCTTTTCGGCTGAGGACACAGCCCCCCTCCAGGGCCCCAGACAGCTGCCGTCTGGCCACAGTGGTCAGTGGTGGCTCATATTAATATTATTATCGTGATTTTGGTAAAACTGACAAGTGTCCACACCCACCTGGATACCCTGTAGGTGCTGCTCTCACCCCGACACCTGCCGTTTCTCCCCACTGCCCTGCGGTCGCTCTAGCAATCACAAGGATGCCGCCCACGCTGCAGGCTGCCAGTGGGACCAGTTACAGCAAGAAGGGAGAGGCGGGCGTCTTCTCCACGATTATAGGAGAGCGGCCACACCCGCGCCGTAGCTGAGGGGCTGCGGGCTTCCAGGCACGTGCGTCCGTGTGCTTTGGAGCGGATCTGAGTCCTCAGTGTTAATAGCTTGGGTTTGGGGCTCTGCCCGCTAGGATCCCCTCCCCAGCTCTGCTTCCTGCCGGTTGGGTGACCTTGGGCCTCAGTTTCCCCCTGCATAAAATGGGGACAGTATGGCCCATTCCTAGGTGGTTATGAGGATAAAAAGAAGGGAAGGGCCACTGCAGCTCCTGGCTTGGTCCCACCCACGGTGAGGCTTTTGTCATTTCCTTGCAGCAGGTATGGATCTCCTGGGTAGGGCCCGGAGATGCCACCAGCCGTGTCCCTCTGCCCCTGGCCTGCTCACCTCCCTGGGGCCCAGGGCACAGTGTGGACTGGCACAGGTCCAGAGACACATGTGTCTGATGGAAGGAGTCGTGGGGCAGAGACCCCAGGCTGAGCCTGGCTGCCGAGTCCCGGCATTCAATTTCCCATTTGATAAGAAGGTGCTGGTGGGTTTGTGCCGTCCATGTTTGTTGGGTCCCTTCACAGGACTCCCCTGTCACTCCTGCTGGCGAGTGGGGAAGGGGTCGGAGCTGCCACGGCAGCCGAGGGTGACTCTGGAGGGGTGAGGTTGGCCAGCTGGTGGCAGCAGCTGCCGGGGGACATCTCGCTGGCTCTCCTCCTGGGAGATGCGTGGCTGGATGCGCGGCACCTCCGAAGGGCAGTGGCTGGGGTCTCCAAGCCACATGGGCCGTGGCTGAGCCTTGTCAGAGGCCAGGGGCTACCCCCACCGCTCCCCTTCCTCCTGCTGGACGCTGAACGCTGTCTGGCCCCCACCATGAAGTCACTTTCCTTTCTTGTCTGTAATAAACTTTCCCACTATGTCTGAAATAAAAGGGGAGTGGCCCAGGCAGATGCCGCTGCCGGGAGCTGGGGAGTTGGCCCCCGACAGGTGCTGGGATGAGTCCGGTTCCTAAGAAGCGGCCCTGGCCGGGATGTGTGGGTTTAGAGGTCTGTTGGCAGCAGAGAGCCCGTGAAGCCGGGTAGGGTTCTTGGGGAGTTGAGAGCCCCCCAGGAGCTGCTGTGGAAGAGGAGTCCACGTGAGAGCCTGTGCCTAGGAAACCAGCCTCACCAGCCCGTGCACTGGGGATGGGTCCACGCCTTTGCTTTTATGGCTTTTTCCCTCTGAGGAAATGTGACAGGCCAGGCCAGCCTTGGCACAGTCCAAGAGGGAACTGGGGTTGCCCAGGGGTGGGTCCGCGAGTGCCAGCATGCAGCCCAGGTGGGAGCAAGGACAGGAAGCAGAATGGCACAGCTGAGGAGCATCTCAGGGCTCAAGGTCCCTTTCTTGGCAAGGCTGCTGAGGCCCAGGGGAGAGCAGGCCTTGCCCCTGGGGATCGTCTACCCCATGTGGTCAGTGGGCAGATGGCCCTGAGGCTGCGGCCACCCTTCGCTAGCTCCTGGGGTCCCAAGGAAACTCCATACCCTCTCTGGGCCTTGGGCCTGACCTGAAGGGAATTTCTGGGCTCGCCAAGCACCCCTCTCCCCCGTATGTGCCTGGCTGGCCTCGTGGTAGGGTAGACCCCGCTCTGGGTGGCCTGGCTCCTGGACAGCCTCTGGGTGGCAGTGGCGGCCTGGCTACCTCCTTGAGGTGGCTTAGCCTCGGGCTTCTGCTCTTCAGGCCCCTCCGGCCGCTGTGGGGACTGTTTCTGGGGTCATGCTTCCTCCCGGCCAGGGAGCACGGGAATGGGCAGCTGCTGCACACCTCGCCGTCTGCTGGAGCTCTTTGTACCTGAGGAGCGACACACCCTGTCCCATGAGCTGCTCTGTCCATGGCGACTCGGCGCTTGGCCCCCCACCCCTGACTGGGCTCTCTGGGCACCCCCACCCTGGTTCTCATGTGCTTCTTCTGGCCCCTGGCTCCAAGCATCATCACTGGCTCCTAAGCCATGCTCCAAGAACCAGAGGGGCTTGGGGAATATTCCTTGACATCCATGCCATGTGTGCCTGCAACCTTGGCTTGAATGCCTCCCATGATGGTAGGCTCACTCTTTTAGCTCCCTGGAGCTCACTCCATACGGGGATGGTCCTGCCCTGGTTACTGAACAAAGTGGCTACAGATTCGCATGCCGGCCCCCTCCCGGATTGGACTGGGAGCCTGCGAAGGGCGAGGAGACACACACTTTCCCTTTTTCTTTGCTTCCCATTGTGAGAATTCCCCCAGGACCAAACCATCCTTTCCCCGACAGGACCTGCCCTCTGTGGACAGTGACCTGCCCTGGCCTGTGGGGTTTGTTGTCCGGCAAAGGGATACCCCAGCTCCTGGGGACAGTGCGGGGACCACAGCCGTCAAGTGGGCCCGCCGAGGAGCATAGGGTCTGGCGGCAGAAGGGTGGCCTTCTCATCTGGAGGCCAGGAAAGACCTCATGGAAAGTGACCCTTATGGGGACATGATAGGAGAATGTCACAGGTGTCTAGAACAGTGTGGGCAAAGGCCCTGGGGCAGGAAGGAGGTGAGAGGCTTTAGAACTGGAAGCTTTCCCTTATGGCTCAGAGGCTGAGTCCGTGAGCTCAGAGCATGGGTCTAAGGGCACATTCAGGAGTTCGGGCTTCAACCCGAGTGCACAGGAAGCCACTGTGGGGTTCTGGCACTACTGCGGCTGCCCAGAGTCCCCCTTTCTGTTGGGGATCTGGCCCCTCCCCGCCCTGGACTGTGGTTCTGTTGTGTTTCCGGGCTTTGACAATGTTGTGGGTTTGGCCACAGAAGAGCTTCGGGGAGACGGGCCGGTAGAGGGAGGGAAATGCCTGGGACTTCTCCTTGCTGCCGTTTGCTGGCCCGGGTGGGGTCTCCTCCGGTTCCAGGGCCCATCGGATGCCCCACCAATGCCCAGTTTCTGTAGGCAAGCCCAGCGTGTGGTGTGGTCTGCACCCGTAAT
This sequence comes from Mellivora capensis, assembly GCA_004024625.1. Lineage (NCBI taxonomy): Eukaryota > Metazoa > Chordata > Mammalia > Carnivora > Mustelidae > Mellivora > Mellivora capensis. The sequence continues at coordinate 19,858 of PISX010027213.1, read as the reverse complement.
CTGAGAACTCCACCTCCCCGCCCCGGCTTAGCAAGGGGACCCTGTCCTGCTGCTGCTGGTCCCTGGCGGTCGCCGTGTCCCCCACTTGGCGGTCAGTGTCTCGGCTCTTCCACCCCTGCGTGAACACTTACTTCTTGGCATGAAGACCCTTCGGCTGGAAGGCCTGGCGTGTTTCCTGGGTCCTGACTGGGCCCCGTCTTGCACCCACTTTGGTCTTCGGCGGGTTTGGGCTGGGTTCCTGTCACTCGCGGCTGGAGGCATCCCGTGCGTGCAGGGGGAGGTTTGTGAAGATGGCGGAGGACGGCAGCTGCCTGAGGGAGGGGCTATGGGGGAACCGCTCCTGTCGAGGAAGGCAGCGGTGAGGATGCCGGGGCAAAGGCACTTCCTGCATTCAGGTGGCCTGGGGGCTCGTCACAGAGTCTGAGACTAAGGGTCTGGCAGAGGCCTCACAGCGCAGGGGCACAGTCGGGTGCCCCCTGGCCGCCGGGTGCGCAGTCGTTGGAAACTTCGGCCCAGCGCCTGCCGTCTGGGGAGGTGCAGAGGCCGCCACGTAGCTGTTGTGCATGGCTGGGTCCACGTTTGTCCCTGTATGTGCCTTAAGTTCTCCCGAGACTCCACTTTCCCCCACAGCCCAGCGCAGCTCCGGGCTCTGTAGGGCGCACAGCCTGATGAAGGAGGGTGACAGTCTCCCCTGGGGCCGTGGGAGGGATGGGAAGCATCTTCCTATCTGTCTCCTGCCACGGACCAACCACCCTGGAACCGGGTGGCCCAAGCGGCAGGGACTTGTTATTTCTTAGTCTTCTTGGGTCAGCTGGGTTTTCTTCTGCTCCCTGTGAGCTCACCTGAGGTCATGGGGGAAGGGGGGAGGGTTCAATCACTGGGGACTTCAGCTTGGGCTGGAACGTCCCCGATGGCCTCACCCAATCGAGTGCGGGGCTGGTGACACGCCGGCGGGCTCCCTGCCACATGGCTGACCTCTCTTCTGGGGGCTCTCATGGAGTGGTGGCGGGGGCAGCTGTCCTACGTGGGGCCGGGGGCCTGGAGCCTGAAGGGAGAATGGCCGTCCACTTGAAGCCCGGGATCGGCGCTCCTGTGAGGCCTCACCCCTGCCACATTCTCTGGGTCAAAGTGGGTCTCAGCCAGCCCAGATTTGAGAGGTGGGGTGGTCATGATCCCCCGGCCTCCCTCAGGCTCACAGACCACAAGGTGGGCGTGTGGTCGGGGGAGGGGACGGTGGCAGAGGGATCTTACAGACATCCTCGTTCACTTATTCAATACGTACTTTTGGAGTGACCACTGTGGGTCACTCCCTAGGGAATAAGCCCCTGCCTTTGTATAGCCAGAGTTCTGGTTGACAGGAGGAGTCAGAACCCGCGTGTAATACTGAGTGTTTGAGGAAGCATCAGGGTCGGAGACAGGAGCGCCAGGAGGCGTGGTCTGGGAGGGCTGCCTGGAGGAGGAGACGAGGAAGCAGAGACTTAAAAGAGGGAACAGGGCCAGTGCCCTGTGAAGAGTACAGGGAAAAGCATTCTGGGCAGGGGAATAAGATGTGGGAAGGCTCCGAGGCCCCCGACATGAGTGAGTTTGCTTGGGGGTAGTGAGAAAAGGGAGCTGGTGCTGCTTGGAGGTCATCGAAGGTCACTGGTCATGTCAGAAAATGTTTCCAGAGGCGAGTTTGTGTGCATTGGATTTGTTTCCATGCAACTTGTCCAAGCAAGTTGTGTGTTTCTCCGGGGACAGGGCCTTGTCTGGCCTCTACCTGAGGTGGACAGAGCTTGGCCCCCGCCCCATGTAGGGAACAGTCAGAACCACAGGAGATGGTGGGGTGCTCCATCAGGGCTCAGGGTCAGGACGGCTGCGGGGGTGGAGCCTGGTGAGTGGGGCCGCGTCCCCACACCCTGCCTGAGCTCCTGTGGCCATCACATGTCCCCCACGGCAGTGACTCCAGCTGCGGGCTGCTCTGAGGGCTGCGGGCAGGGAAGGCCCTTGAGGATGGTCGGCTGGGCGGCAGCATGTCCAGGCCGGGGTGCACACTCAGCACGACCTGGTTTCCCTGGTGTGCGGGCCGTGCCCTGAGCGCCATCTGACAGCCCACCTGTTGCCCAGGTAGGCCGTGCACTGCCCCAGACCAGACTCTCCCCAGGGGTGTGTCGCTGCCATCGGACTGGCTTCCTCCTGAGGGTGGACCCCTGTCTTCCCCTCATAGCAGAGGTGTCTGAGAGAAAAGCCAAGGCTCTACTCCAACTTTTCGGCCATGTGGGGGCTGGGGCCCTCGTCTCTGTCCAACCCGGAATTGAGATGCTGTTTCTAGAATAAGCCCCACCCGCACCGCCTCCTGTTTTTTAACCTTTCCATCTTCTGTGAGTTCATCCGCCGCCTGCCGCTGGTCTCTCAGCTCGATTAGAGAGGTCACTTCTAAGCTTGAAAAACCCAAGTTGAGGGAAGAAGAAAAAAAAACCAAAGAGAGAGAGAGGGAGAGTCCTGATGGAAGATTCCTTATCTCCTGGCCGCAGTCTGCACATCCCTGTGTGCTTAATAGCCCAGCAGATCTTGTCTTTGCAGAAGAACATGCAGCCTTGCAGGCCGGCAAAGCCCTTGGTGGTGGAACTTCTCTCCCGCATGCCCCCCCGCCTTCCTTCTCAGGCTTCAGCCCTGGGGTCATGGGGCTGGCTGGCATGGAGGGAGGTGGGACCTTGTTCCCTGATGGCCCACAAATGGCCAGGCACCGTTCCAGGCACTGGGCATGCACGGCGCATGCCGGGCTCCCAGCAGCTCTGCAGGGCAGGCCTAATGGACCCATTTTACAGATGGGAAAGCAGGCCAGGGGGACGGAGTATCCAAGATGGAGCATGAGGCCTTTTTCAAAGGACGGGGACCCAGACGCACAGCCCGGGCTAGGCTTTCACTTTTCTCTGGACTCAGTTTCTCCACCTATACGGTGATGAGCAGGTAGGGTTAGACCATCTCCAGGATTCGGGGGCCCAGTCTGAGTGCACAGAGAGTCAAGGCACCAGGCCCAATGTTTCATGGCTGTGGGATTAGTGGCTTCGGATGGAAAGGGTGGGGTGTGGTGTTCGTCTGGCCCCCGCTGCTGGAGCGAGCCACTGTTGCACATTTGATGAGCTCTTTCGGTCTCCTGCTCACTCAGGCAGGTTCCTGGATCTCTCTGAGCCTCACTTCCTCATCCGTGAAGTGGGGACAATGGAAGACTGTCGTGTGGCTTTGCCAGGGTCAGCCCAGGCTGCGTACCAGAATCTGGGAACCAGACAGCTACCCCTCGCTCCGTTCTAGCTGGAGTTCAACCCAGAGCGGATTCCTTGCAACTTTGACTTGCTTTCTCTTCGGGAGACTGCTTTCCGAGCTGTGGTCCTCTGAGCTCCCCTCCGCTCGCCGCCGTCACCTGAGCTTGGGGGTCTGGACCTGCAGTGCAGAGGGCGGGGGAAGGCCTGGGGAGGCCCTGCAGAAGTGAAACCCAGGCTGGAAGCCTGCCCACAAGGATGGGCTGGCAAAGAGTGGTTTTTAGCGCAAAGCTGAGAGCAAGGAAGGGGACTTTGCCATGGCCTGAGGCTCTGGAGAGCTGTGGTGAGGACAGTGGGCACAGTTCCATCTCCAGGGGCCGTGGGACCTGACCACAGGTGCACTGTGTCCATGCAGGGGGTGGGAGGTGTGCAGAAGGGGAAGACGCCCTCTGAGAGCCCAAGGACCAACACGTCCAAGCAGGTGCCTGTTAGCACCAAGGACAGCAGCACCTCCAGGCTGCTCCAAGGCCCTAAATCCACCGCAAGCCGACTTCTGGAAGGTTTTGCGCTGCTCCCAGGGCCCTCAGGCCGCACGGGGAGGACAGCTGGACAAGAGTAGCTGGAGGTGGTAGAGTTGTGGCGGGAAGCACCCGATCCCACGGGGGACGATAGAGGGACCGTCCCCAGAGACTGGAGACCCCTCATCGAGAGCGAGCTCTGGCAGCTGGAAGGTTTCCTCGTCCTCCTCCCTCGGAGCAGCTGGACGGCCAGGTGACCTGCTCTGGGTGGGCGCTGGGCGGGAAGTCCGCATAGCCCTCCAAGGGCATCCAACCTGCGGCAGCCGCCCGTGCGGTAAGATAAGTCCAGACTTGCTTATGGCAGCAGTGGACCAACGGTGCCAGCCATCCTGGGGTTGGAGGACGACCCATTTCTGTATGGTTTTTAACCAGAGGTGAGAAGAGGAAAGCCCCTGTGGTCTTGGGCCTCCATGTCAGTGGACATCCTTCCTGCTGACCACCTCCGGTCTGCGGATACTTAGTGCCAGCAACGTGACAGTCCTGGGCCTGTGGGCGGGGACCTCATTCATTCTAGCTGAAGTGCTGCTGGCCAAGCCTGTGACTTGCACGCCGGGGTGCCCAGACCGCAGAGCCTGACGCCGGCAGGGCCTGATGTGCGCAGGCTTCACTGGGGTGCAGCCCAGGGCACCCCGAGTGAGAGGAAGGGGAGGAAGGGCGTGCGAGCTGGGAAACTGCTGGTCCCCAACAGAGGCAAGAAAGAGACCCAGCACGAGTCAGAGCAGGGGTGCCAAAAGGCACCTGATTGTTCTTTCCTACTCTTTCCTCTTTCCTCGACCTCTTGCTGGTCGAGTGATCCCCCAACTCCCACCTCACCCCTCAGGGCAGCATCTGGGGAAGATTCCAGAGCCCCTGGTGAGGTTTCCTGGAGTCCAGAGGGACGGGGGAGCCAGTATGGGGTGTGGTGGGCTCTGCTGTTGTTGGTGATGGTGGTTGGGCCACAGCCTGGACCTTGCCCCTGGCCAAACAGAGAGGGACAGTCATTAGGGGATGGGGCCACAAGGGCTGCTGGGCAGTGGCACGGAGCCCAGGGCCGGCAGGATGCATGAATCAGGGAGGCGAGAGGCTAGGTCCAGCCCAGTGCCAGCAGTCGGAGGCTGTGTGAGTAGTGGGGCTTGGCAGAGGCGGGCACCCTCGGTTCTGTTGGAGGGAGGAACAAGGGGGGCTTCGTGAAGGCAGTGGTGCTGTCTAGCCTTGGCCCCAGACTCACTTTCTGCCTGGTGTGGAGAGGTTAGTGGGCCCAGGGCTGCACGTAGGGATGACATGTGCAGCCTGTCCTTAGTGGACCGGGTCGGGGGGGCGGGGGACTCCTGGAAGGTGCTGGGCCATCTTCGCCAAGGGCTGGCTTCCGAGCTGGCAGGACTAGCCCAGCGTCCTGAAAGTCCTTCAGCTGCAGGGAGCAGAGGGGACAGACCTGGGGCTGCTCCTGTTGGCCTCGCCCCCTTGCCATCTTCTGCTTCCTCCGTGGATGGCCTGAGTGTTCCGGAGTTTTCCTCTGGTTGCTGCCTGGGGTCCTGAGCATTTCCCCTCTCTCGCCTCACCCCTCACCCTCACTGATGCCCTCCATATTGACGCTGGCCTCCGCTGTAGGATCGAGGGGGAAGGGAGGTTCAGAGCAGTGGGATATCTGGCCCAGGCCGGCCAGCTAATCCCACTGCTGCTGATCGGTCTGCCACGGAAATCCTGCCACGCTTCCCTCCAAGGCCTCCCCACAACCCCTTTATCAAAAATTGTTGTGAATGTTTGTAGATAGTGTTATAACAGCTAGAATCATTATGGAAAATCTCCCTAGACTGGGGTGGAGGGAACTTGAGATAAGCCTCACCGGGCCACCCCCGTGTCCCCCCGGGATCGCCTGTGCCGGGACCCCCGCGGCGCCACTCGGCTGCTTAATGGTAAACCCCACACTTCGTCTCACTTTGCCACCTAGTTCAGTATGTGCCTGCCAAACAGAAGATTATTTAAAAAAAAAACAAACCCGCAAACACCAAAACAAAATCCTACACAACCATGGCATCATCATTGCCCCCAAAATAGCAACAGTCGCTTGATATTCAACATCCAGAGGTGGGCACATTTCCTTGTCTCAGGCTTTTCTTTTTAAAGCTTATTGGATTCGGGATCCAAATACGGGCGAGATACTGCATCCTCGGACATTACGATTTCTGTTAATCTATGGATGTCCTTTCCTCTCCCTCTGTCTTTTCTCCCTCTTAGCGTGGCCACTGGAGGAAACGGCGTCGCGCCCCGCGGGACAAGGCTCGGAGCCCCGGGCCGTGGCTCTGGGACCCGGGTCTGGGTTCGGTGGGACCCTCCGGAGCTGGTGTTGCGTCTCGCAGCAGTCGCCGGCCGAGTCTGGCCTCCTTGGGGACGTGGTTGACCAGTTCACTGGGTGTGACAGCGACGCAGTTTCACTTATCCACAAAGGAAAATTTTACTGAGACTCAAAGTGGAGGGCTCACCTCCCCTCCTTACTTAGCATTTCAGAGGCGCTCAGACCCCCATGGTCCTTCTAGACCTTTCCCTGGGCCCAGGCAAACCTGACCCACGTATACCCACGTATACGCACCAGCGCGGCGCTTTTCTTTACAAAACAAATCGGATCATATTCTACGCTTTGATCTGTAGCACGCTACAGTCACGGAAAGTTATAAATTACGGACTTTCTCGTGTCACCACGCACGGAGTTGCTCATTTTTTATCTATGAGCGTTTCAGAGTGCGTCTCTGAGAGATGAGGGCTTTTAAAAACTGCCAGCCCTGACATTATTCTCCCAGCTGACGAGAAGAACAGTAATTTCTTCATATCAGTCACTGTCCAGAGTTCAAATTCCCCCGATTAAACCATAAACGTGTTGTTAGTGATTTTTATTCAAATTATTTTCCAAAATAAGGTGCATCCGGGCCCCTGATGGTGATCAGGGCTCTCGCTCTTCTGCAACATGTATTTGTCCCAACCAGGTCTTCCGTCCTTCGGAGCCTCCCGGCCTGGCCTTCACCGACATCCCTGTCGTTCACCTGACCTGTGTCGTGCAAGCTGTGGTCAGCGTCTGGGCATTGGTCCACCGGGAGGGACCCGCTCTGCCCGTCTGCTCCTGGCAATTCCTTGGGGTCCCAGAGCGCGGTCACAGAATCCTGCCATTCTGTCCGCTCTGGTGGCCGGCGCGTCTCTCTCCGAAGAAGCATCCACTCGCCCACTGCTGGGGACGGCGACGGGCGGCCTGAGACGATGGACAGTCAGGACACGGTTGCTTGTCTCCCTTTGTTTACTAGGTTTCAAGATGACAGGCTGGTTTTCTCCGTATCCAATGACTGCCGGAGTTTCCCCATCCATTTTGGACTTGGGAATTTGGGCATATTTGGTATATTTCCATTTGTTGCAGGTGGGGTCTGTATTCATTTAATGATGGTCCCTGACTTATTCCTTGCTGCCTGGCCTGTGCTGTTCCCGGCTCCCTTCCCACCCCGGCCTCGCCACCCCTGCGGGGCCCTGCCTCCTTCGGATGCGACGTGGCCCTGAGGATGGAAAGCTCTCAGCTCCTGGACGGAGCCTTTCACTAGACAGGCCAGGAGGTTCTCTTTTTAAAGATTAAAAAACTGAGTCAAGTGTGGGCTTACATGGTTTTATTCAATTTCTTGACTTTGCCTTTGAGTCTCCTTTTTCTCCCACTGACAACTTGGTTCCTAGTGGCATAAAATAATTTCGTCCATATAGAAATGTGGCTTCAGAATAACACTGTCCGCATTATGAGCAGCAATGGGATCGTGGACAGACATTCGACGCCGCGCTTCCCGCGGCCCCGTCCGCTCTTACGGTACAGCCCTCGGGAACTTAGAATAAAATCACTGTTGGAAACTCACTTCAAATGACTCTTTCCCATAATGCCAAGCTGCCGATTCGATACGCTGTTAGGTTCTTTGCTTTTGTTTTGCTCTTAGTTTTTAGAGACTGGTTTTTGTTGCGTGATTACCCAGAATGTGGGCATGGCGTGTCTCGGAACTTCCAGCTTCCGCCCCTGCCGCTCGGCCCAGGCTCACCCAGGCTCGGTCTCCCTCTTTAGGTACAGCTCTCTTCTCCTCAGGCTTTCCCCCTCAACTTCCATTGTTTCTCAAATATACGCAAATGACTATGCACATTCATATCTCTCCGGTGCTCGGAGAAATGGCCGGGCACTGTCCGCACACCTTCTCCCCCTCCTCCCCCTCCGATAGCACATCCTGGTGCTCACCCCACACCCGGAGGGCCGGCGGGTCACACCCCTCTGTCCGCAGTGCCTGGCGGGTTTGGGTATCACAGCTGGGGTGATGTGTTTGTCAGGTGGGTGGACAGAGGCTGTCACGGAGATGAGTGGAGCACTGGGGAGGGAGTCCGGAAGCATGCCTAGGAGAGTCATGAAGGCTGGAGAGCCGGTGGAGGGTGAGTGAGCAGGGGTCCTCATGTGGGCGGCGAAGCGGGGCGTCTCGGGTCTGGGCAGGACAGCTCGGGGATCTGGGCAGCCCTTCAGCTCCCGGCGACAGTAGGAAGGTAGAGCACCGCGGCTGGTGTGCAAGACTTGTGTGCCACTGAGAACCTGTGCTCTGTTGGGGACGGGATCACCCACGTGGGTGGAGGTGGCAGAGGGACCCCCTCCTCTGCGTTTAGCAGCCTGCTGCCTCCATCCCTTGAACGTAGCTTGAAACAGTCTGTGTTTGCTTTGCTTTGGAATATAATTGGTAGGGGCCTCTGTCTCCCGCTCGGAGGGCAGCCCCTCGAAGGTCTGGGCCCCTCTCAGCACCAGGGCGAGGGCATGCTTCTCAGAGTCTGAGCCCTGGCTCCGGATTTGGATTTTGCCACTTTCTCCATCCGTGGAATGAGCACATGTGCTGCAAGTTCCTGGGGCCAGGGAGGGAGTTGAGACAGTGGCCCCAGGGAAGGAGGAGTGGGGGGCCAGGCGATGGATATGCGTCTCCGTGGGGAGTTTGTACCAGCTTCCCGCGGCTGCCATAACCAAGTACCACGCACGGGGCTTTACCCACGGAAGTTTATGCCCACCCAGTCTGGAGGCTGCAAGTCAGAAATCGAGGCGTCACAGGGCCGTGTTCTCTCCTCAGGCTCTGGGGGGGGGCTCCTTCCGGCTTCCTCTGCTTGGCACCAGCTGGCAAGTCTCCCCAGCCTTGCCCCTGACTTATCTTTTTAGCCGCACTGACTGTCAACCCCCCTTTCTTGCTATTTAGAACTCAGTGTTTGTCACCAGTGCTGGGAGATACCAAGCCCATCCCATGCCTTATAAAGGTAATATCCTCTCTAGCTTCAACTGGGCAACTCCTATACATCCTGCAAAGCCCCAAACAATCGATACCTCCTCTTCCAGCCTCCTTTGACCCTCGCCTGGCTCAGCAAAATTCATCACGGTCCCCAGAGCTCAGTCTCTGAATCGGACTGCAGCTTGCACCCCTTAGCAGCTGTGTGGCTGCGGAACCTTGCTTATATGTAAAAGGGGATGATACTTGCCACACGGGGCTACTGTGGATATTCAGGGGGTGCACAGCGGCTGGGACAGCGAGGGCTCAGTAAGGACTGGACACAACACTACCCACCATGATCATTGTCTGTCCGGGAGTCCCGGAGCCCCTCACTCCTCACCGCCCCAGACTATGAGCTACTTGGGGACAGTGACGCCCCCACATCCTCACTGTGTTCATAGGAGCTGGTGGCTTGGGTGGTGGGGGGCCCAGGTCTGCAGGCTCTAGCATGCTTTGCTTTCTCGAAGTCACCACCCTGGGGCCTGGGAGCCCGTGGAAGACAAGCCTGGGCGAACCGAGGCGTCTTGGAATCGGCTTGGCAGGCACCTGGCCTTGCTTGTGCCGTGCAGAAGGCCCAGGGGAGGCCGGAACTGTTTAGCAGGGGCAGAGCTGCTTAGGGGGACCCCCGGCTTCTCAGCCGGCAGGCGAGATGAGCCTGCGGGAGCCCCGTGGGATTTGCCTTCCACACCTGCAGCTCAGCTCGCTCATGTGTACAAACTCCCCATTACGTCTGATTACAAACCATTAGTGCAATTAGGTTAGCCCCTCTCTGCGTTCCAGGCCCGCAGCCAGCTGTGCTGGGGGCTGGGGATAGAACAGCAAACAGCTTCCCGCAGAGGCGGCACACGCTTGGCCGGCTCGTGGGGGCTCTGAAACTGTCCCCTTGGGCCAGGGAGCCTGGGCTCTGGACGGCCCTGGAGGAAGGGGGCTGCTGTGCACCTCCGGGAGTTAGGGGTGGAGGCGGGCTGGGGCCAGCGCTCAGGTGAGGTCACCCGAGGGGCAAGAGCCTTCTCCTCGCCAGGCCTGCATGCTCCCTCTTCCCACAGCTGGAATGCCCTCCCGGCTCAGGGTTCTCGTCCCCCGCATGGCTGATGGTTGGGGCCGGCAGTCCTCTGCTGTGGGGGCCATCCTGTTCCCCTGCGCTGTGGGACTTCTAGCGGCGTTCCTGCCCCCACCCACTGGATGCCGATGGCACTCTCCTCCTCCAACTCTGACAGCCAGAAATGCCACCCCCCCGCCCTCCCCATTGCCTAGTGTCCCCTGGGGGCAGAATTGCCCTGGTTGGGATTTGCAGCCTGGATCTTGATGTGCCATTTCTGGACCATTGCACTGAGCCGGAGCCCTGCCTGGCGCCCGGCTTTGTTTGTTCCGTGGCCGCACGAGCTCAGCCCCTCCCTCCACCCGCCACAGCCCTCCTCCCTCTTTTATCTTCTGTTTTATGCCCACTGCAGGCTTTTAAGCCCAAAGGCTTCATCACCTCTGGCCCTGCTACCCCCAGGGGTGCCCGAGTCCGAGAGACCCTGTATATTGGTCCCCTGACCCTCCACGCTGAGCGCAGCCCCAGCCCGCTGGACTTGAAAGGGCTGCTTCGGCTGTGTACTCGGCCGGGAGAGGGAAGAGAGGCCATGGCTGTTTGTTCCGGGAGTGAGAGCGAGTGTGCGGTTCTTCAGAGCGCGGCTGGAGGTGTCCGCTGGAGGCTGGCCTGCCCCGCCCCCCACGTTGATCTTCGGCGGGCCCCCATGCACCCCCACCCGACGCTTGTAGCCGAGGACTTTAATGACCACATCTCACCGGTTCTGAGATGTGTTTCCGCTCTCAAATCCCCTGAAGTAGGGGCACATCTTCGGGTGCAGGGGCTCCATGGCTGCTCTCCTCTGGGTGGGACACAGGATTCGGCCGCCCTGGTTGGTGCGCTCGTGCCCTTGACCCTGGTCGTGGCTCGTGGGGATTGATACGCACACACCTCCTCCTTGCTCTGTCCCCCTGCATTGTGCTACTGCTCCCTCCAAGAGTTGGGGGTGTGTTTTTAGGGTGATGAGCCTTCGTGGTCTGTCTGGGACTGGGGGTTTGAGGACATGGACGTTCAGGGCTGAGGCGGGGAAAATCCCAGGCAGACTGAGGGAAGACGTTTGTTGTATTTGCTCCCCATCCCTTGAATTGGGCTTGGCTTTGTGACTTGGCTTGGCCAACAGAACATGGCCAGGTGCGTGCTGGTAAACTGGGACCAACTCCTCTGCCAGAAAGACACCCTGACCTCCTGATTTGTCGCATTTGCCAGTTTCCTTGATGTAACTAGTCCCACTGGGCTGATGTCAGGCGGCCGATATACCTCACTGAGCGCGGAGTTTGGAAGAGATGCACGTAGTCTCTCTGGCTCACACGGGATGGGCCCATGTGTGCTCTGGACCTTGGCTGTGAGAAACTCCACGAGCGTCGGCTCTCTCCCCATGACTGCCATGTGGACCGTCTGGGCTAGCCTGCTGGACGATGAGACCACGTGTGTGTGTGTGTGTGTGTGTGTGTGTGTGTGTGTGTGTGTGTTGGCGGGCAACACCAGCACCGACAGCCGGCCCACTCCCAGTCCAATGAGAGCACTCAGCCGGGACCAGCTGACACACAAGTGAGCCCTGCCGGGACCAGGGGAACCATGTGCTGACCCAGAGACTCATGGACTCATCGTTCAATTCTATCACTTTAAGGAATTCTATTGCTTTAATTATATTGTTTTAAGCAATTCTTCATTTTGGGGGGATGGTTTCTTATGCAGCAACAGCTAACTGATACACAGCGGTCCATACTGTTTTCCCTTCAGCTAAGTCATGTGTATCATTGATTTATTATATGTCCTGAGTCTAAGTGTCATTTAAAGTACTTAAAAAGGACGGGGTGAGTCAGGAAGGATGAATACCCAACTTTTGTATCAATATGGACAGGACTGGAGGAGATTATGCTGAGTGAAATAAGTCAAGCAGAGAGAGTCAATTACCATAAGGTTTCACTTATTTGTGGAGCATAACAAATAACATGGAGGACATGGGGAGGTGGAGAGGAGAAGGGAGTTGAGGGAAATTGGAGGAGGAGATGAACCATGAGAGACTGTGGACTCTGAGAGACAAACTGAGGGTTTCGGAGGGGCGGGGGGTGGGGGGATGGGTGAGCCTCGTAGGGGGTATTATGGAGGACACGTATTGCATGGAGCACTGGGTGTGGTGCATAAACAATGACTCTTGGAACACTGAGAAAAAATAATAAAATCATTGAGAAAAAAAAAAAGGATGGGGCACCTGGTTGGCTCAGTTGATTAAATGTCTGCCTTCAGCTCAGGTCATGGTCTCAGGGTCTCAAGGTCCTGGATCGAGCCCCCCATTGGGCTCCCTGCTCAGCGGGGAGCCTCCTTCTCCCTCTCCCTCTGCCTGCCATTTCCCTGCTTGTGCTCTCTCTCATCCCCTCTCTCTATCTCTGTGTCAAATAAATAAATAAAATCTTTAAAAAAGTACAGTACTTTAAAAAGTTTATGCTATGATTCTGCGTGGAACAGGAGTTATCACGCAGGAAATGACACCACACCGGGTTCCCCTTCATGTCAGTTAAGTGAATGCTCATCTTTGAAGAAATGACCACAGTTCCATAATTTCTTCCCAAGCAGCAACCAGGTACATTGTGCACCTGGAGAGAGGAAACGGCTCTCTTTTATAGTGGGATGGATGCCAAAGGACAGGGAGAGGCTGGCGTGACTAGTTCCAGGGCCAGGCAGGACAGTCACCAGGCATTGTGCCAGAGCTTGATTGGCAATGTTTTCTCTTAATGTCACACAAAGTCATGGCATTCTGGAATCAACAGTGTCCTCAGTCTGATGGACTAGAGCTTCCTTCACACACACATCCACGCCTCTCGACCAGCAGCCTGTGCAGGCAGGGTCCTGGTTGCTAGACCGAGCACACACGGCACATCCCTGCAGCTGGAGCGAGGGCTCAAGGCTTTATGTCCGTTGTCTGTGCTGTGGGGTCCGGGGGCTGCCCCTCTGTTCTCTGTCTCCCCCTCAGCTTCCCCTTGGAGCAAGCCTGAGCCACAGAAAAGCAGATGTGAGAAGCCCCCCGTGCAGAGGATACTGAGGGCTGTGGAGATCTTGTGTGACCAGCAGGGCCAGATTCAGGGTCGGGGCCGGGACTTGGGCAGCCACACAGGACTCCCCAGATGGAAGGACCCTGCACTGGGTTTAATGCGCTGCTGTTGCCATGACGAAATTCTTAACTTGTAAGTAAGGCTCCATATTTTTATCTTGTTATGGGCTTGGCCAATGGTGGAGCTGGTCCTGGTCTCAGTAGCCAGACCATCTGGAAGTCTGATGGCAGGACCTGGGATAGAGCCGGGCTCTGGCCCTGGCATGCTGCCAGCTGTGTGATCCCAAACACTGCTCATAGGACCAACTATAGGCACCTTCAGGGCTGCCCCTGCCTCCGTGGCTGGCACAGCAGCATTCCCTGCACAGGCCTGGCCAACCATGCCTTGTTGGTGTGCAGGCCGTTTCCCTCTGGCCGGTGGCCCCTCTTTTAGCAGAGTCCGATGAGCCCGTCTGTGACAGAGCTCTGTAAGCACCTCAGGCCCGGGCCAACGTGTGCACCATCGTCATCGCTGCTGTCTGTATCACCGTGAGCCACGGTCGTGGACCCAGAGAAGGGGGTGCACTTGACCACAGGTCTTGCCGGTGGCTTCTTGTTTCCTTCTCGCTCCCCGGTCAGGCGCCCGAGGCTGCTGACCTGTCTGGGACCCCTGGGGCCCCAGCCAGATGCCAACTCTTTTGAGGAGCAGAGGCAAAGGGCTGACCTTGAGTCATGCTGGAAGGTGAACGGCACTAACAGACGCTTATTTCTAAAATAGAACTGCCTATCCAGACAACTGGTTATTAACTTGGGGAAAGGGAGTGCTATTTCAGGCCCAACATCAGAAAAGCATTTTCCTTTGAGAGCTTTTCCTGAACTTTTCACACCTGCGTGGCTGTGAGAGGCAGGGGCCGAGAGGGCAGCCCCCTTCCCAGAGTCCCAGGAGAGCAATGGAGACGAGCCGTAAACATATAAACCATAAGCCACGATGGGCGACGTGAGCCCAACGTGACACAATAGCCAGAGGAATCATAAGCTGCAGCTTATGACACTGTGTCCTGTCGGAAGGGACTCTGGGGCCCAGTCACGGGGATGCAGCATCCCACACCAACAAGACAGGGCTGCATCTGGCCTTCTGTGTCCGGTCACTCTGCCCTGGACACAGATCCTTCAGATAGCTGGGGTCAGGGCTTTAATAGCCTATGACAAAGGTCAGGGCCCAGTGTGTGATGAAGAGCAAGTCTCAGGTTGTGACCAGGATCCGGGATCAGCCTGTGACCAAGATCAGGACTCAGAGCATGACCAGGATCTGGGATCAGCCTGTGACCAAGATCAGGGCTCAGAGCATGACCAGGATCTGGGATCAGCCTGTGACCAAGATCAGGACTCAGAGCATGACCAGGATCTGGGATCAGCCTGTGACCAAGATCAGGGCTCAGAGCATGACCAGGATCAAGGCTCAGCATGACCAAGATCAGGGCTCAGAGCATGACCAGGATCAAGGCTCAGCATGTGACCAGTGTCAGGGTTCAGTGTTTGTCCAGGGTCAAGGCTCAGCCTATAACCAGGGTCAAGGATTGGTAGTTAACCAGGATCAGGGCTCAGCATGCACCCAGAGTAAGGACTCAGGCTGTGACTAGGATCGGGGCTCATTATGACTTTCTGGTGAGGAGGGGGACAGGATCAGCATCAGTCTGAGGCTGGAAACCAGAGCGCCCATCCACCATGGGGTCCTTCCGGCCACTGTGCTGTCTGCTCCTGAAGTTTGTGAAGCTCTCAGCACCCCAAACCCCAGGCAGCTCCTTCTCCCCAGAAGAAGGTGGTCCTGTGAGGTCTCCTAAGCGTGAGTGGAGTGAATGGGTGTGTCTGCAGCTGGGTTACTTTCCAGCTAACCCTGGCCCTCCCACTCCCCAACTAGCGGTCGCTGGGTGAAGCTGGGAGGTGGGAGGAGGACTGCACTTTAAGTAGGATCCTGAGCATCGGTTTTCCCCCAGATTTGGAGAAGCACATGGGCCTTCCAGCTTCTGCATCTTGGCCTTGACTATAGGATCTAAACCCACCTCAGGGACCATCTAGGTGTTTAGGTAGAAGGAAAAGGGAGAGCGGCAGATGCCATTGCCTTAGCAAGTTCCTCTAAGAGATTGTGTTTGCATATTCTGCTCCCCCCTTCTTCGGGCGTTTGCTATGAAGCACACATTATACCTCTTTATTAAAACTGTTTATCAAAGGAAATGCACAAGCTAGAAGGAACTGGAGAGAAGACAAGTGACTGGGGATGGAGCTGTCCTGGTGTTGGGTCAGAATGTTCCCTTCAGAGTAAACCTAGGCAGAGTTGAAAGGACTTTCCTTATACGCCGTGGCTTTCTGCGTCAGTTTCCCCCATGGTACTCAGTGTGTGAAAGGGTGAGGGCCAGATGTTCCTGAATAACGGTAGCAGTGAACATGTTCACAGAAGCTACCGTAACTCAGGAACTCCTTTAAGGCGTTATGTATATTTGTATATTAACTCAACTCCCCAGCATCCTCTGAGGCAGGGACCCTTACTGTCCTCATTTTACAATGGGGACTTTACAGTCCAAAGAGGCTAAGTAGGCTGTCCAGGGTCATGCAGCAAGCCAAGGCAAGGTTGTGTGTTGAACCTGGACATCCCCGGTTCATACAACCTGTCCATCCCGTTGGTGAGTAACTCCCCGGTCCTGGGCAAGGTCACGGGCCCCGCCAGTCTGTCCTCATCCTCATCCTGCGAGGCAGCCGCCGTGTTGACTATATTAGAGGTGAAGAAACAGGCCACGCAACGAGTAAGTGAAATCATCAAAAAACTGATTGGAACGAATCCCAACACAGTGCGATGCAGTGCAATTTCCTCTGCCCCATGTTCCATGTTCCAACAGCGAGTTCCTGCTCTCATTTCTGTATTACTTTGGGCAAGCCCTTTCACACATCCACTCAGGTTCTCCCTCCTTCAGTCCCACATTTATAGATTCTGTCCCCAAGGATCCCATCAGGATCCACACCATGAGGAACACAGTGTGTGGAGCCTCAGTACCTCGTGCTCACAGGGCTCACGCCTGTTACTGCAGGAGACACACATGACACACTTGATGTGCAGATATTTTTGGTGCTTCAAACAGGCCTACAGAAAGAGCCGTGGGATCCTGGAGGCAAAGGGACCTGCCCTGGCCTGGGCTAGAAGGAGGTCTGAGAAGGCTTCCCAGAGGCAGTGGCCATAGAATGGGCTTGAAGATCATGAGATGGTAGCTCAGGAATGAGGTAGCATCAAATTCCAGGCAAAATGAGAACAAATAGGTGACAGTACAAGAACAGTACCAGGGACATAGTCATAAATAGGAATATCACCATCATCATGATCACACCACCACCACCATCACTAACATCACCACCACCATCAACATCATCATCATGAACAACATCATCAATAACAATATTAACAAAACCATCATCATCATCATCAAAAATAACATTAAAACAGCAGCAGCAGGGGTGCCTGGGTGGCTCAGAGGGTTAAGCCGCTGCCTTCGGCTCAGGTCATGATCTCAGGTTCCTGGGATCGAGCCCCGCATTGGGCTCTCTGCTCAGCAGGGAGCCTGCTTCCCTCTCTCTCTGCCTGCCTCTCTGTCTACGGATCTCTCTCTGTCAAATAAATAAATAAAATAAAAAAAACAGCAGCATCAGGAACAACAGCCACTTAATGGGTATTGTAGTGCAAGTGTGTCTAGATTATACCATTTTTTCCCCTTCACAGACTTGTGAGGTAGATCCTGTCATTATTCCCATGTGCAGATGAGGACTGTAGAATTCAGAGAGGTCAAATTAACTTGTATAAGGGCACACAGGGCAGTGCTGGGATTCAACTCAAGTAGTGGCAATACCTACACTATTGTCATACTTTCTCAGGGTCTTCCAAAACCTCCCATCTCTTTGGAGCTCAGCCAGTATGCCATGAATGGACAAATGGGAGTGAAGCAGTTGATAGTCATCTTCAAGCCCACCTTTGTCAATCCCAAGGGTTCCTCCTGGTTTCAAGTCCTGTTTGTGCTACAGTCTGATCAGAGGAAGGGGCTCTTCTATGGAAAGAACACATACTCCAGACACATCCATATCTACCAAATGTGAGGGTAGGGAAAGGATCAACCAGCCTTATTCTGAGCACACCCTGCTCCTTACTAATGGGCAATTTTGAGCAAAGCACACCCTTCTCTCTGCCCCTCAATTTCTTCAGCACTAAAATGGCCTTGATATCTTGTCAGTAGTAGATTTCCTGATGGCCCAATGAGACAGTGAACTAAGAGGTTTTCTGAAGACTGTGAAGTACTGTCCAGGGACCAGCTTACCTCTGAAAGTGTGGGAGGGGAGAGAAGGAGGTGAGTCCTCATTGAGCACTTTGGAGGTCTGTCAATTTCATTGATCATTTCAAAGAACTGGCTTTTGTTTCATGGATTTTTCTCTGTTGTTTTCTGCTTTCAGTTTCATTGACTTCAGCTCTTGTTTTTATGATGTCATTCCTTCTGTTTGCTTTCTTTTTATTTACTCTTCTTTTCCTAGGTTCTTGAGGTGGGAGCTTGACTATTGATTTGAGACTTTTCCTCTATCCTAATATAAGCATTTAGTGCTATAAAATTCCCTTTCAGCACTGCTTTAGCTGTGTCCCACAGATTTTTGTATGTTGTATTTTCATTTTTATTTCGTTTAATGTCTTTTAAAAAATTTTCTTTGAGATTTCCTCTTTGATGCATGGATTAAGCAGTTTCCAGGTGTTTGGAGATTTCCCCACTGTCTTGCAGCTATTGATTTCTAGGTGGATTCCACTGTGCTGGAGAACACACTCTGATTTCAATTATTTTTATTTGTTGAGGTTTGTTTTGTGGTCCAGAATATGTCTATCTTGTATATGGTCTGTGGGTACTTGAAAAGAGTGTGTGGTGTGTAATGCAATTAGATGGAGTGTTCTATCAATGTTGATTGGATCCTGTTGGTTGAGAGTCTTGTTAGGTTCTTCTATATCTTTGCTTATTTTTCTGTCTAGTTGCATTGTTGGGACAGTAGTGTTGAGGTCTCCAGCTGTAATTGGGGATTTCTATTTTGTCTATTTATCTTTTCAGCCCTCATTTTTTTTTCATATATTTTTCAGCTCTTTTGGTTCATATACGTTTCAGGTTGCTATGTATTCTTGGCGGATTGACAACAGTATAAGCACTTTCTTTTGATTAATGTTTGCATGTTGTATCTTTTTTCATCATTTTACTTTCAGTCTGCTTATAATGTCATATTTGTGTAAGTCTTTTGTAGAGCTAATATAGTTCTGTTATGTTTAATCTACTCTGTCAACCTTTGTATCTTCATTGGTGGCTTTAGGCCATTTATATATAATATAATTATTGATATGTTAGGGCTTAAAGTGGGCTGTCATTTTATCTTTTGTTTTCTGTTTGTTTTTTTCCCTGTTTTTTGCTTCTCTCTTTCCTTTTCTATGACTTCCTGTGGGTTACTTGAACAGTCTTTTTTTTTTTTTTTTAAGACTTCCATTTTGATCTTCCATTTGATCTATCTATCTTTTGGTGTACGTCTTTTTGTATAGCTATTTTGGTGGCTGCTCTAGATATTATGTTATATGTACACAACTGATCAGAGTCTGCTCTGTCATCATTCACCAGTTCAAGTGTAGAAAGCCCACTTCCATTTTTGTTCTTATTTTAACATAATAGTTTAAAGTATTTTCTGTACATGAAGCTAGAACCTCAGTGTTACAATATTTGCTTCAACTTCAATTTGCTTCAGGCATAATTTAGGAAGCCCAGAAGGAGAGGAAAATGTATTGCATTCAGTCTATTTTACTCTTTCTTTCGTTCTTCCTACCTTCCTGATGCTCCACGATTTCTTCTCTTATTGTTTCCTTTCTGTCTGGAGAACTGCCATTAGCAATTTTTAAGGTTAGGTACACTCACAAGACAAGTTTTCTTACTTTCCTTCACCTGTCCTGTCCTGATTTCTCTTTCATCCCTGAAGGATGCTTTTGCTGGATATATAATTCTAAGTTGACAGTTCTTCCATTTCAGTACTTGGTAAATGTTTTGTCACTTCTTTCCAGCCTCCATGATTTCTGATGAGAAATTCACTGTCATTCTAATTGCTTTCCTTTCACGAGAGATGTGTTGTTATTTTCTGGCTGGCTTCAAGGTTTTATTTATCTTTTTAACTTAAAAAATTTGCTTAGTTTTCAGAAGTTTGCCTATGATGTGTCTTTTTGTGAATTTCCTTGGGTTTCTCCTATTTGGGTCCCTAGACCTTGAATTTGTATGTTTATGTGTTGTCTAATTTTGGAGTTTTCAGTTATTATTTCTTTAAGTACATTATCCAGCTGCTCCCTCTCTCTCACCTTCTGGGACTCAACAGAAATCTCCTGTTATCGTCTTACAAGTGCCTGGGGCTCTGTTAATTTTTTCAGTATGTTTTGTTGTTGTTCAGATTCAGTGATTTCTATTGTTCTATCTTTAAGTGCAAGGACTCTTTCCTCTGTCTCCTCTATTCTGCTGGTGAGATTATCTAACGAGTTTTTAAAATTTTCAGTTATGGTATTATTCAATTCTAAAATGTCATCTTGGTTTCTATATATCTTCTATTTCTTCATTGGCACTTTAAAAAAA
>PISX010027212.1:0-23604 GCA_004024625.1 Mellivora capensis | reverse complement strand
AAAAAAATTTATTTTTTCAGTGTTCCAAGATTCATTGTTTATGCACCACACCCAGTGCTCCATACAATACATGCCCTCCTTAATACCCATCACCAGGCTCACCCAACCCCCCAACCATCTCCCCTCCAAAGCCCTCAGTTTGTTTCTCAGAGTTCACAGTTTCTCATGGTTCATCTCCCTCTCCAATTTCTCCCAACTCACTTCTCTCCTTCTCCCAGTGTCCTCCATGTTATTCGTTATGCTCCACAAGTAAGTGAAACCATATGATAATTGACTCGCTCTGCTTGACCTATTTCACTCAGCATAATCTCCTCCAGTCAACTTTTGTTGATACAAAAGTTGGGTATTCATCCTTTCCAATGGAGGCATAATATTCCATTGTATATATGGACCCTATCTTCTTTATCCATCGTCTGTTGAAGGGCATCTTGTCTCCTTCCACAGTTTGGTGACTGTGGCCATTGCTGCTATGAACATTGGGGTACAGATGGCCCTTCTTTTCACTACATCTGTATCTTTGGGGTAAATACCCAGTAGTGCAATTGCAGGGTCATAGGGTAGCTCTATTTTTAATTTTTTTTAAAGATTTTATTTATTTATTTGACAGATAGAGATCACAACTAGGCAGAGAGGCAGGCAGAGAGAGAGGAGGAAGCAGGCTCCCTGCCAAGCAGAGAGCCCAACGCGGGGCTCGATCCCAGGACTCTGAGATCATGACCTGAGCTGAAGGCAGAGGCTTTAGCCCACTGAGCCACCCAGGCACCCCCTATTTTTAAAATCTTAAGGAATCTCCACACTGTTTTCCAAAGTGGCTGCAACAACTTGCATTCCCAGCAACAGTGTAAGAGGGTTCCCCTTTCTCCACATCCTCTCCAACACACGTTGTTTCCTGTCTTGTTAATTTTGGCCATTCCAACTGGTGTTAGATTTTAACTGGTATCTCAATGTGGTTTTGAATTGAATCTTCCTGATGGCTAATGATGATGAACACTTTTTCATGTGTCTGTTAGCCATTTGTATGTCTTCTTTGGAGAAATGTCTACTTTTAAGTTGGGTTATTTTTCTTTTCAGTAGGAACTCTATATATTCTAGTTATAAGTCCCTTATCTACATAATTTTCCAAAATTTGGTTCCATATCTACTTGGTTTTTTGATAGCATCCTCTGAAGGACAAAGTTCGTTTGTTTGTTTTTAAGATATCCAATTCATCTTTTTTTTTTTTAACTTTGTTGCTTATGCTTTTGGTGTCATATTTAACTATCTATTGTCTTATGTAAGGTTATGAAGATATGCCAGGTGAGCTGTCATTGACTGGGCATTATAAGAACTTGATTTCAGAAGTAGCAGCATTCATATCTGTGTTAAAGTTTGTAACTTATATGTTAAAACCAAAGGCAGGTGAATGCAAGTCTTAATAATGAAGAATTTCAGGAGAAAAGATAAAGGAAGTAGCAGTCTTGATCTCCCCACTCCACCTCCACCTTCTATTCTCCACTTCCAACACCTTCAAACCCTGATCCAGTAAACGCTTCTGACTCTCCTGATCAAATAATCTTTTGCCCCATAGCTTCTGGTACATCAGGGTTTTGGGTTTAGGCCCGTATCTGGCTCTCTGCTCAGCATGGAGCCTGCTTCCCCTGCCCCTCTGCCTGCCTCTCTGCCTACTTGTGCTCCCTCTCTCTGTCAAGTAAATAAATAAAATCTTTAAAAAAAAAACTAAAAATGATTTTATTTATTTGACACAGAGAGATCACAAGTAGGCAGAGATGCAGGCAGAGAGAGAGGAGGAAGCAGGCCCCCTGCTGAGCAGAGAGCCCGATGTGGGGCTCGATCCCAGGGCCCTGAGATCATGACCTGAGCTGAAGGCAGAGGCTTTAACCCACTGAGCCACCCAGGCACCCCCAAGTCAAGTGATATCTTCTCTTTTTTTTTTTTTTAAGATTTTATTTATTTGACAGACAGAGATCACAAATAGGCGGAGAGGCAGGCAGAGAGAGAGAGAGGAGGAAGCAGGCCCCCTGCTGAGCAGAGAGCCCGATGCGTGACTCGATCCCAGGACCCTGGGATCATGACCCGAGCCGAAGGCAGAGGCTTTAACCCACTGAGCCACCCAGGCGCCCCCAAGTGATATCTTCTTAAAGAAAGTAAACACCGTGTCTATGTGACCTACCTTGTAAGAAGAAGACAGCCACAAAAACCATCCTTATGCTCAATAAGGCAGGGAAGTTCCAGTGAGGAGAGACGACATTGAAAAATACCCTGGATAAGTTTTTTTTAGAAAGAGAAATAGTCTATTGGCCACTAGGCTCAGATGTGTTTGTGGAGAAAGATGCAAATACGGATGGGGTGGTCAACATGTCCTTACAAGGAACCCATCTTAGCATACAAGATAGTAACTTTTCTCAAGCACCAATGCTGGATGATGGTCTAACTCCCTGAAAGAGGAGAGAACCCAAAAGAATTCTGTCTTGCAGCCAACCAGGGACAGAAGGAAAAACCAGTCACCTGGGAGAGAATGAGATGGAGGTCTGGGTCTTTCATCAGGGTTTCTTACCCAAGGGAATTTGCTGTTCTGTGAGGTGAGCAGAGGATAAGACTCATGGCTTCAAAATGTTTCTAAAATCACTCTCATCCCAGACATATGGTACCCATCCTGCCCCATTACCCTACCCTCCCTCCATTCACATGTGTATTCCATCTGTGAACCCAACAGAAATACATTATATAAAACCCTTTTTGGGCGCCTGGGTGGCTCAGTGGGTTAAAGCCTCTGCCTTTGGCTCAGGTCATGATCCCAGGGTCCTGGGATCGAGTCACGCATCGGGCTCTCTGCTCAGCGGGGAGCCTGCTTCCCTCTCTCTCTCTCTGCCTGCCTCTCTGTCTACTGTGATCTCTCTCTGTCAAATAAATAAATAAAAATCTTTAAAAGAAAAGAAAACCCTTTTCCCTCATGCATCTCACCTAGACACATCATCCTACACTTTGGACATCCTTCTTTCAGAGCATTACTCAGACTTCATGTCATTCATGTCATTCTTCTCACCATCTTCTTCTCCAGGTAGACTGTACTCAAATCTTCATACACATTATGTTTTCCCAATCCTTCCAACTCTGTCTTTTCCCATCATGCCCTGTGTAGGGGGAGGTGTCAGGATGCTCCCCAAGTAATTTCTATTAAAGAAAAAAGAAGGAGGCAGAAACCTCTTACTCTACCATGTTGGTTCTAAATTTTGTTCCACTTCACAGGGCTTTCTAAGGAACTTCTAGTAGATGATTCCATTTGTGGAGGATAGCATTTGTGGATTCTCTAGTATGTAGATTGATAGTCAGGATATTATATTCTGTTGATTCCATTATCTGAAGTAGTTTAGAAGGAGAAATAGTCTATTGGCCACTAGGCTCAAATTACATTCTTATTAACATATTACATTCTATGGAACATTTGTTATAATAAATGAACCAAAGCTGATACATTATAAGTAACTGAAATCCATGCTTTACTCAAATTTCTCTAGCTTTTATTGGATGTCCTTTTTCTGTTCTGGGATTCCCTCGAGGATACTACATTACATTTAGTCATCATGTCTACTTAGGCTCCTCTTGGCTGAGGCAGTTTCTCTGACTTTCCTTGTTTTTATAACCTTGACATATTTGAGAAGGACTGGTCAGGTACTTTGTAGAATGTCCCTCTTGAGATTTTTCTGATACTTTTCTCATGCTTAGACTGCAATTCTGTGTTTTAGGGAGGAAGATGACAGAGGCTAAGAGCCATTTCATCATCTTACAGCAAGGGTACCTGGTATCAACATGACTTAGCAGTGTTGTTATCAACATTGATCATCTGTCTGAGGTAGTATTTGTCATGCTTCTCCACTGTAAATTATTATTTTCCCCTCTCTTTCTACACTATCCACTTTGGAGGTCACTATACCCAGCACACACCTAAGGACTGAAAAGTTATGCTCTCCATTCTTGGGGGCAGAGTTCCTATTGATTTTTAAACTATTTGTTATTTCCTCAGTGTTTGCTCTAGGGCTTGGACAGTTTCTCTTAATTTATATCTCTTAATTTGTCATAGTATCTCTTAATTTGTCATAATATCCTTCAGATTGATATTAATTCCAAGATATATGGAAAATTTGTCACACTTGACCCACTTTATGCTATTGTTTTCACGTCTCTATGTATTAAAAACCAACAATATAGTGTTGTAATTGTTGCTTTACATAATTTCACATATTTTGAAGAAACCAAGAGAAGAAAGGACACACAAATACTTCCTTACTTCCTCATAACTTTTCTTTGCTTCTACTTTGTATTGTAAAATATATCTCTTTATGTTACAGACCTAGCAGCTCAATTTTTAAAAGCAGATTTATGGAGATACAGTTCATATATCATACAATTCACCCATTCAAACTATATAATTCAAGGGTTCCAATGCATGCACAGACACAGGTCACCATCCCCTCGGAAAGATATACTATACTCCTAAGCCATCCTCCCCCATAACCTCCCAGTATCTGCCTTCCTGGCTAATATTCACAGCAGTCCTTTTCTTGTGACCTCAATTCTTTGCAAGATCAAGAGGAATTGTTGATTTCCAGTTTGTTGAGACTGTTTTCCTTGTTGTAAAAAATGGGACTGACAACTTCCAAGAGTTTTCTATGTCAGACAAGAAACCAGAGGCTGCTCGGTTAATTATTCTTTGTTCTTTTTTCCCCTTCTGTTCTCAGAATGTATACTAACGATCTTGCTTCAAAGTTACTGATTCTTCTGCCAGCTTAAATCGACTGTTGAGCCCTTATAGTGAATCTCCATTTCAGGTACTATTACCTTTCAATGCCAGAAGTTCTACTTGGCTCTTTCAAATGATGTTTACCTACTGATATTCTCTATTTGATGAATTCCTGTCATAAACATAATTTCCTTTAGCTTTTTGGAACTCTAAGAGCTTCTTTGGAGTCCTTGCCATATCAGTTCAAAGTTTGGGCCTCCTCAAAGTAGTTTCAAAGGCTTTTTTACACTCATTACATTCATAAGGTTTCTCCCCAGTATGGACTTTCTGATGTCTCATAAGGCAGGACACTTCACTGAAAGCTCTCTCACACCTGGTACACACATAAGGTTTCTCTCCTGTGTGTATTCTCTGATGTACAAAGAGGTGTGACTTCATGCTGAAGGCTCTCCCACATTCATCACACCCATAGGGTTTCTCTCCAGTATGAGTTCTCTGATGAATGTTGAGGTGTGATTTTTGGAAAAAGGCTTTCCCACACTTATGGCATTCTAAGGGTTTCTCCCCAGTATGGATTCTCTGGTGTTCGATGAGGTGTGACTTATGGGCGAAAGCTTTTCTATATTCAGTACACCCATGAGGTCTCTCGTGAGTATGGATCCTCAGATGGATAACAAGATTGGATTTCTTGCTGAAGCCCTTCCCACACTCTGTACACACAAAGGGCTTTTCTCCTGTATGAGTTCTCTTATGCATAATGAGGTCTGACTTCTGGAAGAAGGCTTTCCAACATTCGCTACATTCATTCTTTCTTGCGTATGTTCTGTTACCACTAAATGAACCCAAATAATTCAAACTCCTGCCACAGGAGTCATATTTTTGGGGTCTTTGTTTGGAAGAAACAAAGTCTGTGCTCAGAGAAAATATATTTCTAAGTGCATTACACTTGTTGCCCTTTTTCTCAGTCACAGTTTCCTGGTCAATGAATGCAACATACTTCAAAAGTGTTCCTTGGTTCTCTTGCTGTCTTTCCAAGTGGTCATCAAGATGCCAGACTTCTTCTTTAAGGAAGAATAATTAGCTATATGTTTGTGAATATTTCTGCTAATGTATTATGGCTCATAACTTTTCACCCTATTGTGAGGTTGAATCTTTACCTTAAGGCTAATATCCCTAACAAATAGAAATACCAAGCTTAATGGAATCTATACCCTTGAGCTTTGTAAGAAAACCACAACTTAAAAAAAAACTACATTTGCAGAAACAGAAATAGAGAATATGACCAAGAACACAAATATATCTGGCTATATGCAAATAGGACTTTGCAAACCGGGAAGAGAAATGAAAATGATTACAAGGTGCAATAAAAAGGGGGAAAGGAGGACAGCTCTTATGGGGTCCATAGGAAGAGCCCATTTAGAGAATTACAATGACTGGGTGAAATGGTAATTAGAAGAAGTAAAAGAGACACTGGAGGAGGAACAGAGAGATCTGAGCTGGTGCCTCATCGACTCATTGGATTGCTCTAGTTTAATCCTAACTTGTCTCTTTGCTTCCAATGTCTCTGAGCTCTTGTCTATTCATTCACCAATGTGAAGCTGATTTGACAAAGCCATCAAGCCCACTTGCAAGCAGGAACACCTTTGTAGCCAGTGCTTCAAAAAGCCATAACGGTAATTCATTCTTATATGGGCTTGAGGGCCCAGGAACTTGTGTGTCCAGTGAGAGAGAAATAAGCCATAGGATAAGCCAAATAATACCTACCTCAGGGTTAGATTAACTATCTAATTCTCACTGCTGAGTGTATCATCTTAGTATAAAATAGTTCACAGATACTGCATTAATCCTGACTTTTAAATACTCTCCCCACCTTCTTCTCTACCTACCACATATGGAAGAGGAATCACAGGTAAGAACGCAGAGTTTCAATCCTAGCTCCATCACTAAGTAGACATGTGGCACAGGCCAAGTTCATCTCTTTGGGCATCAACTTCTCTTTCTATAGAAAAGGATAACAATGGCACCTACCTCATAGCATTGTCAACAGATGTAAGGTACTCAGAATACTGCCTCACACATAATACGTTTTGTTCGTGAGACACCATTATGTGTATGATTCCTGACAACTATGTGCTTGCCACTTTTGCTTTACATTATGTTTCCAAATTTCTGGATTCTATTTAATGTGGAGACACTAAGCAGCATATTTCTCACTCTGGATCTAAAATCCTATCTGTCTTCACTTTCATCTATTTTGTAAACCTCTGACAGTACGTGACTACTATTAAACTTATGCTAACTACATCCAGAGCAGTAAAGTCATTCCTTGGCTCAGAATTCAAAAATTCTCCTGAATGTCCTAACCCACTTCCCGACATTTAAGCTATCAGTCTTTAAAGACAGTGAGTAGATTTCCATTCTTTATCCAACACTGGTTCCCCAGAGGCTAGACTAGACACCTCTCCTAGGAATATACACAGATGGTGAAAAACACATGAAAATGTGCACAACATCACTAGTCATTCAGCGCAAATCAAAACCACAAAACGACACCACTTCATAACCATCAGGACCGTTACTAGAAAAACAAACAAAAAAATAACAAGTGTCGGTGAGGATGCAGGAAAACTGGAACCTTTGTGCACTGCTGGTAGGAATGTAAAACTGTGTATGGTAGCTGAGGGAAAGGTCACAGCAATTCCTTAAAAATGAAAACACAGAGTTACCACATGTGGTCCAGCAAATTCACTCCTGGGAGTATACCTAAAAGAATTGAAAACAGGGGCTCAAACAGATATTTGGACACCAATGGTCTTAGAAGCATTATTCACAGTAGCCCAAAGGTGGAAACAGCCCAAATGTTCATTGCAAATGAACGGATAAGCAAAATGTGGCATATACACACAAGAGAGTATTATTCAGCCCTGAAAATGAATCAAATTCTATCACATGCTACAACGTGGAAGAACCTCCAAGATAGTATACAAAGTAAAATAAATCAGACATAAAAGGGCAGATACGGCTTGATTTCATTTATATGAGGTATCCAGAATAGTCAGATTCCTAGCAAAGCAAGTAAAGTAGTGGTTAGCGTAACCAGCAGGAAGGTAGCGTGGGGAGTTGATAGTGATGATGAAAGAGCTTTGGAGGTGGATGGTGGTGATGGTGCCACATCAGTGTGAATGTACTTAATGTCACTGAAATGCACACTTAAAAACAGTAAATTCTATGTGATGTATATTTTGCAAAAAATTTTTTTTAAAAAACTCCTCAAAGTCTTAAATGAATTTGGTAAGAATCATGGGCAGAATATACCTGGAAGGGAAAATGTTGCTCTCTAATAGCTATGCAAGGAGGGCATTAATATGGGAAAGTGATCTATGAAAATGGCAGTCAGGTAAATAAGGAACTTATGCCGACCGTCCCAGTTATTTTCAAAGGTCCAAGGGCTTCAAGAAGAGAGTCCTGAAGCATATTTTTCAAAGATACCAACCCTTACTGATGAACTGTGATCTTTTAAAAAAATTCCTTTTAGGGGTGCCTGGGTGGCTCAGTGGGTTAAAGCCTCTGCCTTTGGCTCAGGTCATGATCCCGGAGTCCTGGGATCGAGCCCCACATCGGGCTCTCTGCTTGGCAGGGAGCCTGCTTCCTCCTCTCTCTCTCTCTCTCTCTCTCTCTCTCTGCCTTTCTGCCTACTTGTGATCTCTGTCAAATAAATAAATAAAATCTTTTAAAAATAAATAAATAAATAAATAAATAATTTAAAAATTCCTTTTAAATTCCAGTAAATATATAGTGTTGTATTAGTTTCAGGTGTACAATAGAGTGATTCAACCGTTCTGTGTATTACAGTGCTCATCATGACAAGTGTACTCTTAATCTCCTTCCCCTATTTCACCTAACCTCTCACCACTCCCCCTCTGGTAACCATCGGATCAACTGTGATCTTAATTTCATTCCCATCCAGCCACAGAGCTCTTTAGCTAACTCACCTGCATGGCTCCAACTGGTCCACTTGGGATTTCTCTCTCCATCATCCATGGCTCTTCACCTTGTTCCAACTTGTGGATCACAGATAGCTTTGTGGTTTGATATCCTGTCAATGCAAAATGATATGGGATTTGGACCTAGCTACCTGGGCTTCAGGTCCTTTGAACCCTGAACTTCATCAGGGACTGCCAGATGAAGGTACCCATTTGTACCTGAAAAAGAGAGGTCTTTAAACAAACTTGTAGCCATACCTCCCAAAGACAGTCAATCTTAAATCTAATAAAACCCAGAACCATACTTGTAAAGGTACTTCAAAGGGCTGATTATTTGGAGCAACTGAGAAAGGAAAAGTAGTTAACTAGGCACATGCCAATCAACACTGGGCAATGGTCCTCACCCACTGAGATGAGGTTGATATAGTTCTCTAGCTTCACATCCTTGTATAGATGCCTCTGGGGAAGGTCCAGATACTGCCACTCCCCCTGGGTAAAATCCACAGCCACGTCCTTGAATGATACTGGTCCCTGCAACAACACATTCCTATTCCAACTAAAGTCATGAGTATTGCACAAAATGGAAAAACAAAACAAAACATGGCAACTTGTTTAAAGCACGTTCATTATTTGATAATGTTTCCTGAAATTTAGCCCCATTTCATTTTGGGTGATATTATACAAATTTGTTTCTGTTTCTCTAGCATTCTGTTTCTCTAGCACTATGCTTTGATGCCCATTTTTCTTGTTTTATGTTCCATTTTGTGGGTAGCACAAAAATCACATTTGAAATACACTGTGTGTTCATTATTCATTAGGCCATTCATTCACTAAATCATCAAGCAAACATTTACTGAACACTCCACAAATATCTAGAACTGATTGTTCTAGATACAAGGGCCAAATATTGAATCTGATCCAATTGCCACAGGGGCACCTGGGTGGCTCAGTGGGTTAAAGCCTCTGCCTTCCGCTCAGGTCATGATCCCAGGGTCCTGGGATGGAGCCTCACATCCAGCTCTCTGCTCAGCAGGGAGCCTGCTTCCATTCCACCTCTTTGCCTGCCTCTCTGCCTACTTGTGATCTCTGTCTGTCAAATAAATAAATAAAATCTTAAAAAAAAAAGAAAAAGAAAAACTCGAGAAAACCTAGAAACAGTTTTCCTCTACAGGGCAGGTCGATGTTATGAAGATGCTGTGACTCCAAATTGATCTAGTGCCACGTTAATCAGTGCCCTGATAGGAATCTGTAGTTCTAGGGAAACGTTATTTGGCAAAAAAAAAATAATAATTTTGGATGACCACTCTGTGTTGTGCCAGTTCCCTGGCTTAAAAGTTACAACAAAAAGAAATACCTAAATAGCATTTACTTGGAGTAAAGAGTATGACTAGCAAAATAAAGATTTGTCCTTGGTTACTGAAAGGTAGCCTCTAGATGCTTGGAATTTCCCCAGTAATGTCCCTCCTGGGCCCTGATCATTCAACCTACCTAGATGATTCATGGTGGGCCCCTGGATAGTTGACAGTAAGAAGATGACTCAGGGTAGGGGCTGGCCACTCTACAAAGACGTATGCCTAGAGAGTTGGGGTTTTGAATTACAAGATAGCATTTGGTGGACCTCTCAACCTCTGAGGAGTGAAGCAGGGTTGGAGATTGTGTTCAGTTTGAAGGTCAGTGATTCAATCATTCATGCCTAGGTAATGAGACCTCAATAAAACTCTGGATATTAAGCTCAAGTGAACTTCCCTTGTTGGCAATATTAGATATATCATCATACATTGAGGTGTTCAGAGGGTATGACATCCTGACTCAACACAGAGAGGACAACAGATGTTTCATTTTTGTAACCCTTTCAGACCTCACAACACTATGAGTCTCTCCCTTTGGCTAGTTCTCCTTCATATCCTAATGCTATAATGGAACTGCAATCACAAGTATAGTGCTTTCCTGAGTTCTGTGAGTCACTGAAGTAAATTATTGAAGTATCATCGGGGTACTGAGAATCCCTGAATTTTTAGCCCACTAGCCAGAGGTGCCCAGAGGGTGGTCTGAGAACTCCTGGGCTTCTGAGGGTGGTCTGAGAACTGGCTGGGGACTGAAGTGAGGGCAGACTTATGGAGGATTGTGCCCTTAACTTATGATGTTTGGCCCAGTTCCAGCTGGTTGGTGTCAGAAATCACTGAGACTATGTATTATGCATGATTCTAGGTGCTTTAAATATATTAACGAATTTAATGCTCTCTAACAATTCTATGAAGCAGATTCTATTATTAACCCCATTTTAGGCATGAAGGAATTGAGACACACAGATTAATCCATTTATTGGGGGGGCGCCTGGGTGGCTCAGTGGGTTAAAGCCTCTGCTTTCGGCTCGGGTCATGATCCCAGGGTCCTGGGATCGAGCCCCACGTCGGGCTCTCTGCTCCGCGGAGAGCCTGCTTCCTCCTCTCTCTCCCTGCCTGCCTCTCTTGCCTACTTGTGATCTCTGTCTGTCAAATAAATAAATAAAATCTTTAAAAAAAAAAAAAAAATCCATTTATTGGGGTACACAGAGCTAGTTAGTGGGAGAGCAAGGCAGAATGGCTGTAGAGCATAGGTTGTCAACTGCCACTCTCTGATCACATCAACCAGCTGCCTGTTTTTGCACTCTCTGTGACCATAGAATGTTTTTTACATTTGTAAATGACCGGAAAAAAATTAAAAGAATAGTTTTATTTGGGTCTTAGTTTATAAAAGTGACTTGTGATGACACAGAGAGGTCTTTTCATTGAAAGAAAAGTTTGATATTACTCAAAGTTTGCCTAGAAATGGGATGCAGGGTCAAAGTTTCTGGGTCCCAATTCCACTGAGGGCATTCCTCACACCAACAATAAGCAATTCTCTGACATCAGCCAGGTGTCCTACAATCTAACTCAATTCTGCCACATCTCCCAGGAGATAGCATCAGATCCCACAGGGCAAGGGTTCATTCCTACAAGACTGACACCCCTGGGGCGCCTGGGTGGCTCAGTGGGTTGGAGCCTCTGCCTTCGGCTCGGGTCATGATCCCAGGGTCCTGGGATCGAGCCCCGCATCGGGCTCTCTGCTCAGCAGAGATCCTGCTTCCTCCTCTCCCTGCCTGCCTCTCTGCCTACTTGTGATCTCTGTCTGTCAAATAAATAAAATCTTAAAAAAAAAAAAAAAAAAGACTGACACCCCTTCCCACTTCAGACCCTAGCCACAAGCCCAGGTTATTATATGCTTCTGACCCACCAGCTACTGAGTGGAGTTCCCACGCCTCTTTCTTCAACTACAGATGCCAGTCAGAAGTCTAGTTGTTACTTGTAGTTCTGACTGACTATATCTCAGAGGTTCCCACCACCCCTTCCTCGGGTTCAATTAATTTGGTCAAACCACTTAGAACTCAAACATTTTACTTACTAGATTACTGATTTATTATAAAAATATATGACTCAGGGGTGCCTGGGTGGCTCAGTGGGTTAAGCCTCTGCCTTTGCTCAGGTCATGATCTCAGGGTCCTGGGATTGAGCCCAGCATTGGGCTCTTTGCTCAGCAGGGAGCTTGCTTCCCCCTTTCTCTCTCTGCCTGCCTCTCTGCCTACTTGTGATCTCTGTCTGTCAAGTGAATGGATAAAATCTTAAAAAAATTTAAAAATATATGACTCAGGAATGCTAAATGAAAGACATATGGAGGGCAGTAATGGGGAGGGGGTGTGGAGCCTCCATGCTCATGGAACAAGCCACTCTCCCTATGTCTCCACATGTTCACCAACCTGGAAACTCTTCAGACCCTGTCCTATTGGGTTTTTATGGGAGTTTCATTACATAGGCATGATTGATTAAATCATTGGCCATTGGCTTTTTATTCAACTTCCAGCCCCTATCCCATCCCTGAAGATCAGGGAGTGGGACTGAAAGTTTCATCCCTGTATTCTTGATTGGTTGCCCTGGCAACCAGCCACAATGTTTAGGTGCTTTCCACAAGTCACATCAGTAATGTAAACCCAGTTATGGTGGAAAAGGGCCATTATGAGTAATAAGACACCCATTTCACCTTTATGGCTCTAAAGCAATTTCAGAAATTGAGGGCAGGAGACCAACAGGATGACAAAAGATGCTCCCATTGCTCTTATCACTCAGGAAATTCCAAGTGTTTTGGAAGCTGTGAGCCAGGAACCACTGACAATACCAAAGGTATAGAGAAATAGATTTTGGCCATCTGAGTGACCAGGTATGTTTTTCTTACAGATTATAGTATCACACAGGGCCATAGGGAGAAGCACCAGTGTTAGGAGGTAGGAGTAAAGGCGTAGACCTTTTTTTTTTTTTTTAAGATATGAGTGCTTTTTAAAAAATTCTAGTATAGTTAACATATAGTGTTATATTCGTTTCAGGTGTACAATATGTGATTCAACAATTCCATACATCACTGAGTGCTCATCACAATAAATGTACTATAGACCATAGCCTTTACTGATGTTTTCATGGAAAAGGACAGGCAGAGCAGAGCAAACAGTTTAGGATTGGCTGGTTTGAATAATTCTGGTGGGCTTTGGGATATCGGGATTGTCCTTAATTTTCTATTACCTGGGCCTGTATTGATTTAGGGCCGGAGAATATTAGCTTGGTGTGTGACTGTTAGATAAAGGAGGTGGTTAAGAGCATGGACTTGGGATTGGCTGGTTTACCTATAAGAGGAGTGCTGTCAGGCAAGTTGTCACAGTAGGAATTAACTAGTTCTAGGAGTTTCCCCAGCCAGCAATGACCCCCATCCCAGGAGGTCAAAACATCATAACATAGAGAAAATTTAAAATATGCTTAATATAAAATAGTATCTCAAGGTACATGAACATTATGTGAAATTCTAATTTTAGTGTATATAAATAACGTTTTATTGGAACACGGCAGCATTTATTTATTTACTATTGCCTATGGCTGCTGTTACTCTGCAGTAGAGGAATTGACTTATGAGAGAGGCCATATGGCCTACAAAACCTAAATTGTTTACTATTCGGCCTTTTATTAAAAAAATTTGTCAGCGTCTGCTCTGTAATAAATGCCCTTAATCTGTGTGAAATACTGCACTAAAATGAAACTGTAGGGGCGCCTGAGTGGCTCAGTGGGTTGAAGCCTCTGCCTTCGGCTTGGGTCGTGATCCCATGGTCCTGGGATCGAGCCCCGCATCGGGCTCCTTGCTCAGCAGGGAGCCTGCTTCCTCCTCTCTCTTTGCCTGCCTCTCCGCCTACTTGTGATCTCTGTCCGTCAAATAAATAAACAAAATCTTTAAAAATAAATAAATAAATGAAATGAAACTGTTAAAATTATGAACATTTAAAAAATAAGGTTATATGTACTAAATCTTTGGGTGGGGAGACTCTTTAATATGTTACTATGAGGAAAAAAGATTAAAATGGAAAATATTAAAACTTTATGGTAAAGAATAATTATAAAGGTATTTCCACTTCTAAGCAGATGGAGTAGATACAGTTTTCCCTAGTGCTTCCACTAAGGAAGAACTCAGAATTCTATACATCTTCTGGGACTGCATTGTTTTCTGGCTTTCTTAGTTTTCGTGGTTTTTTTTTAAAGATTTTATTTATTTATATGAGAGAGAGAGCAAATAAGAGAAAGCATGAGAGGAGAGAGGGTCAGAGGGAGAACCAGACTCCTATGGAGCTGGGAGCTCAATTCGAGACTTGATCCTCGGACTCTGGGATCATGACCTGAGCAGTTGCTTAACCAACCAAGCCCCCCAAGCACCCCTGGCTTTCTTAGTTTCTATTAAGAGTCGATTGATAATCTTAGTCTTCAAAAGGAATATGTCTGTTTTCCTCTGACTACTTTTAAGATTTTCAGCTTTTTAAAGAACATCTTCATTGAGATATACTTCACCCACTTAAAGTGTATAATTTAGTGGCTTTTAGTATAGTCACAGATATGTGCAACCATTGCCACACTCAATTTTAGAACATTGTTATTACTTCAGAAAGAAACTCCATACCCTTCAGCTGTCACTCCACTATTCACCACATTCCCAGCCCTAAGCAACCAGTAGTCTACTTTCAGTCTCTATAGATGTACCTATTCGATTTATATTTTCATTTAAATAGAATCATATAACATGAACTCTTTTGTGATTGGCTTCTTTCACTTAATGTAATATAGTCAAGGTTCACCCATATGGCAGCATTTATCAGTGCTTCATTCTTTTCATGGCTGAATAATATTCCATTGTTTATGCACGTACCATGTTTTCTTTATCCATTTAGCATTTGATGGATGTTGGCTTGTCTGTACCTTTTGACTTTTATGATTAATTATGTAAACTGTGTATACATTTTGGTGTGGACAAACCACTTTCAGTTGTTTTGGTTAGATTCCTGGAGGGGGAGGGCGGCGCCTGGGTGGCTCAATGGGTTAAAGCCTCTGCCTTCAGCTCAGGCCATGATCCCAGGGTCCTGGTATCAGGCCCCACATCGGGCTCTCTGCTCAGTGGGGAGCCTGCTTCCCCCTCTCTCTCTGCCCGCCTCTCTGCCTACTTGTGATCTCTCTCTCTGTCAAATAAATAAATAAAATATTAAAAAAAAATAGATTCCTGGCAGGGGAATTCCTGGGTCCAATAGTAATTCTATGTTTAACCATTTGAGGAACTGCCAAGTTTCTTCTAAAGTGGCTGCCCAATTTTACATTCCCACCAGCAGTGTATGAGGGTTCTGATTTCACCACATCATCATTAACCAGTAACATTTGTTATTGTCTGACTTTTTGATGCTAGCCATCTTAGTGGGTGTGAAGTGGTATCTCATTGTGGTTTTGATTTGCATTTCCCTGGTAACTAATAATGTCAAGCATTTTTCATGTGTTTGTTAGCTATTTGCATATAGTGTAAGGGAAGGCCTCAGTTTCATTCTTTGTCATGTGCTTAGCAAATTTTCCCAGGACCATTCATTGAAAGAACAGTCCTTTCCTCATTGAATCATCTTGCCACCCATGTCAACACCACTTGAATATAGGTGCATGGGTTTATTTCTGGACTCTCCATTCTATTCTCTTGATCTGTATGTTTACCCATATGCTAGTACCACATTACTTTTATTACCATGATTTTGTAATAACTTTTGAAATGAGGAAGTGTAAGCCCTCCAACTTAGTTTTTTCTCAAGGTTGTTTTAGCTGTTCTGGGTCTCTTGTAATTCCATATGCATTTAAGGATCATCTTTCCCATTTCTGCGAAAGAAGCCACTGAATTTTGATAGGAATTTCATTGAATCTGTAGATGCCTTTGGGGAATATCGCATCTTAAAAATATCAAGTTTTCCAATCAATGATTGCATACTGCCTTTACTTTTCCTCGGGTCATTAATTTTTTTTTCAGGAATGTTTTTTTAGTTTTCAATGTAGAAGTGTTGTAGTTGTTTGGCTTAACTTAGTCCTTGGTATTGTATTCCTTTGGAAACTATTATAATAGCGTTGTTAACTTAATGTCCTTTTTGAGTCGTTCATTGATATCTCATTGATATCGTATAGATAACAATGTATATGTATGCTGATCTTGTGTCCTGCAACTTCAATGAATTCCTTTAATAGATTTAATAGTTTGTATGGGAGGCAGGAGGAGGATTTTTTTTTTTTTAACTAAGATTTTGTTACCTGTGAATAGATAACAGTTTTACATCTCTTTAACTTGGATGCCCTTTGTTTCTTTTCCTTGGCTAATTTCTCTGGCTGGAATTTCAACACAGTGTTGAATAAAGGGCTGAAAGAAAACATCCATGTTCTGTGCTTGATCTTAGAGGAAAAACTTTTTTAGTCTTTTACCACTGAGTATGATGTTATTTGTGAGTTATTCATAAGTGGCCTTTATTATGTTTAGCAAGTTTCTTTCAGCTCCTAGTTTGTTGTGTTTTCATCATGAAAGGGTGCTGGACTTGGTAAAATACTATTTCTGCGTTAATTGAGATGACCAGATGATCATGATTTCATCCCCCTTGGTTCTTAATGTACATTGATAGATTTTTTCAATGATGAACGACTCTTTAATTTCTAGGATAAATCCCACTTTGTTTAAGGTGTATAATCCTTTTAATATGCTGTATTTTGTTTGATAACATTTTGTTGAGGATTTTTCTCATATATATTCATAAGAGATGTGGGTTTGTAGTTTTCTTGTGATGTCTTTGACTTGTATCACTTCACACCCACTAGGATGAATAGCATCAAAAAGTCAGATAATATTGGAAGGTCTGAGAATAATTTTCATTTACTCTTCATGTGTTTCGTAGAATTTGCCGGTTAAGCCATCTAGTTCTGAGCTTTTCTCTTTTTTTGCTTACTGATTCAGTCTATTTGTTGTAAGTCTGCTATAGGACTGTTCTATTTCTTTTTGAATCCGTTTCAGTAGTCTGTGTGTTTCTAGGAATTTGTCTTTTTTTCCAGGTTATCTAATTTGTTGGTATAGAGTTGTTCATAGTATCCTTATAATCTTACTCATCTACAGTTCTGTATTAATGTCCCACCAACATACAGTTAACCTTTGAACAACTTGGGGTTTAGGGGCAATTACCCACCATGCAGTTGGAAATCCATATATCACTTTTCACTCCTTCAATATGTAAATAATAGCCTATTGTTAACTAGAAGCCTTACTAATAACAGTTGATTAACACATATTTTGTATGTTGCACATGTTATGTACTGTATTCTAGAGAATATACTGTATTCTAGGTAGAGATAAGAAAGTGTTACTAAGAAAATCATAATGAAAGTACATTTACAGTAGTGTACTGTATTTACTGAAAAAAAAATCTTCATGTAAGTGGACCCATGCAGTTCAAACCCTTGTTGTTCAAGGGTCAACCGTGTATGATTTTAGTAATTTGGGTCTTTG
Source organism: Mellivora capensis (assembly GCA_004024625.1). Lineage (NCBI taxonomy): Eukaryota > Metazoa > Chordata > Mammalia > Carnivora > Mustelidae > Mellivora > Mellivora capensis. Next base: position 5,997 of record PISX010027212.1, on the reverse strand, counting down.
TTTCTTAGTCAGTCTAGTTAGAGGTGTGTGAATGTTGTTGATTTTTCAAAGAACCAACTTTTGGTTTTGTTGATGATTTCCATTGTTTTATTCTCTATTTTGTTATTTCCACTCAAATCTTTATTATCTCCTTCCTTTTGCTAGCTCAGGGTTTAGTTTTCATGTCTTTCTAGTTATTTAAGTTGTAAAGTGAGGAAATTGCTTGCAAAATTGCTTCTTCTTCTTCTTCTTTTTTTTTTTAATGGAGGCATTTACAACTCCAAACTTGCATCCATACACTGCCTTTGCTGTATCCCATAAGTTTGGCATGGTGTGTTTATTTCATTTGTCTCCAAGTATTTTTAAATTTACCTTGTGATTTCTTAGTTTACCCATTGGTTGTTTAGGAGTGTCCTGTTTAGGGGTGCCTGGGTAGCTCAGTGGGTTAAAGCCCCTGCTTTTGGCTCAGGTCATGATCCCAGGGTCCTGGGATCGAGCCCCACATCGGGCTCTCTGCTCCGCGGAGAACCTGCTTCCTCCTCTCTCTCCCTGCCTGCCTCTCTTGCCTACTTGTAATCTCTGTCTGTCAAATAAATAAATAAAATCTTTAAAAAAAAAAAAAAAAAGAATGTCCTGTTTAATGTCTACATATTTGTCAACTTTCCAGCTTTTCTTCTCATTAATTTCCAATTTCATTCCCTTGGGGTTGAAGAACATAATATATATGATGTCAGTGTTTTAAAATGTACTGATACTTGTTTTGTAGCCTAAAATATGGTACATCCTGAAGAATGTTCCATGTGAACTTGAAAAAATTAGTATTCTGTTATTGTTGGCTATAGTGTCGTTTATGTCACTTAGGGCTAGTTTAAGTTTTAATCAAGTTCTTTATTTCCTTACTGATTTTATGTCTCTATGTTCAATCCATTATGCAAAGTGGGATGCTGAAGTCTCCCACTTGTGGAGGCCAAGAAAAACAAGGCTGTACCCACCTCGAGTCTAGCCCTGACATAAGTGCAGCCATCTTGATGTTCCAGATTATCACAAAATATTTCTTGGGTTCTGACCTACTCAAGTTAGCACTTTAAAAGTCCCTCTCTCCTTTAGTGATTGATTTAAACTCCTGGACTGGAAAAAGGTTTTTTTGTCAAATAGCAAAAAACTTATTTAGTTTCATTTTCTTTTTGTTACACTAATCATGTTTTGCTATTTTCTCCCATGTCTCCTCACCTGACTTCAACTCCTCCACTCTCATAACTTCCAACAGATGATCCTTTTCATTTGGGAAGATCACCTGAGCAGTCTCCCCTGGACTCAGCTGCCTCTGTCTTTCATAACTCCCCTACACATTCCCCAACTGACCAGTGTTGACCCGAGTAGGTAGGGACAACTCTACACCCCTATTCAGCAGGAAGAAGTTACAGAAGATGAGACCTTCCACCTTCAACGATCTTAAAGATTTAAGGGTCAAAATTGTTCAGGGGGAAATGTGGAGGCTGAGAAAATTAAGGCCTTCCCACCTCAAGTTTAGCTGATGTGGGAAACAGAGGCAGAAGAAAATCACTAAAATTCCTTACCTACTGACAAGCCCTTGAAACAGACAGAGTGGCTCTCCCCTGGGGACTTAACTGCCCTCACCTTGAGATTTTGCTAAGGACAATCCTAGCCTGCCCGACCCCCTACTCCAACAGGTTCAACCAGGCTAAACCTCCAAGATAGTGTCAGCAATCATTCCCAAGCATGTGACCCCCTGATATACATCTAAAGGATCTCATGAGAAGATTTTTATTACTAGTAATAAATAACCTTTCTCCCAACAATAGCTAGCCCCTCAAGGCCCTGGAGACCTTGCTTCCTTAGAGACTTACATCATCCCTAATCCCCTTTGTCCTCACCCACCGCTGAGTTCACCCCTACTCTGCCTTTAAAAACTGACTGTAATCTGGTTTAGGGTCCAAGTCCCTACTGCGCTGCATCTGGTATACTTGGGCCCAAGCTCAAGCTTGTCAAATAAACCCTCGTGTGATTGCATCGGTGCTTGGCTCCTTGGTGGTCTCTCAGACGTAAAAACTCGGGCATAACACACTGTTATAGAACTGTGCATTTCTCCCTTTAATAATGTCATTATTTGCCTCAATATTTTTGGTCTTTGTTGTTTAGCACATAAACATTTATAATTGTTAATCTTCTTGATGGATTGACCCTTTTGTCAATATATAAAGACCTTTTGTCTCTTGTAACAACTTCTGACCTTATGTCAGTTTTGTCTACAATAATATCATAAAGATGAAAGTTAGGGGAAGGCAGAGTTGTAAAGGGTCAGTGCTTTGTGTGCTGTTAAAACTACGTTGGTAATGACTCAAAGTAGTTTGTTTACATTTAGGATGTTAATTGTAATTATAATAATTATTAATAATTATTAATACTAAATAAGACATATTCAAAGAAAAAATAAGCAGGGAGGGGCGCCTGGGTGGCTCAGTGGGTGGAAGCCTCTGCCTTCGGCTCGGGTCATGATCCCAGGGTCCTGGAATCGAGCCCCGCATCGGGCTCTCTGCTCAGTGGGGAGCCTGCTTCCTCCTCTCTCTGTCTGCCTGCCTCTCTGCCTACTTGTGATATCTGTCTGTCAAATAAATAAATAAAATCTTTAAAAAAAAATAAGCAGGGAATAAAAATAGTATACAGTAAAAAAAATACAAAAGAAGGCAGTATTGAGGGAATTGAGGCACAAACATAGTAAGACACATAGAAACAAATAGCAAAATGACATAAATTCTTAATAGTAGTCACTTTAATGTAAATAGATTAAATTAATGGATGGGGGGAAAAATGCTCCAGCTATATGTTATCTCCAACTATATGCTGTCTCAGCACGCCAGATGTTTTCACTTTCTTTGATAAATTTATAGAGTGAATTGAACTGGCCTAGATTTACATTTGCAGTGTCTGCTGAACATTTTTTATAGATGAGCAAAGCCTAGCTCACAATTAGACAAGATACCAACAATTTTACATTGTCTTTAGTCTCATGAAAATGTTTTAAAAATGAAGATGATAGTTTGACCTCCATTTTTCAGCCCACGAGTGAAGAGCTAGAGGATTTTTCTTCTTGTCCTGATTTGATGTATCATCTGACATGCTGTTGAAAGCAGGATTGGCTCTACACTGTAAGGGACCAACACATCTGTTACCAAAATTTCTCCTTTTGTGTGTCCACAGGCCATTCTAGTTGCAACATTTGAGTTTGGAAATGTAATGTTATTCAGTTTTATATATCAGTGAATAGAACTATACAATAATACATGTTTATGCTGTCTGTCTAATATAATTGGGCAATCACAATTTTCAACTCACTATCTATGTCTTTTGGGGAGACAAAAACCTTATTTTTATTTATTTAGAAGTACTTGCCTGTCATCCTAGATTTGTTTTAATCTCCATATGTGTTTTCACCGGCCCTTCACCACCATGCCCAAGCCTGAATTCTCTTTTGCATATTGTGCAATTTGCTGTTTATTTACCTCTGTAATCCAGGTGACGATGCATCTTTATATTTGTCATCAAAATAAGAGACTTTTTTGGTGATGTATGGGTCATGCTGTCATTGGTACTGTAATTCTCATTTTCATTTCTGAACTCTTAGAAAACACGGTCACAACATTTACAATATTAAGAACTAAACTAGTGCTATGTCCATACAAAGCACAACAGTTAACCCACAAAGCCAAAGAATGTAAATGCTTATGAGTGCCATGCATTTAAGTTACATACTTAAAACGCATCACTCCTGAGTGATGCAATGATGGATAGGTAATTCATTATTGCAAACCACAGTCATGATTGCCAACATCAGAAACCAGGGGGGGAAACAGCAATGATGACCAAGAAAGGCACAAAATCTGTGCCTTACCCACTTGAGTTTAAAAACAGTGTTGCTCACCGCCTTACTTTTTTTTTTTTTTTTTTAAGATTTTTTAAAAACTTATTTATTTGACAGAGAGAGATCACAAGTAGGCAGAGAGGCAGTTAGAGAGAGGGGGAAGCAGGCTCCCCGCTGAGCAGAGAGCCCGATGCGATGCGGGGCTCGATCCCAGGACTCTGGGATCATGACCTGAGCAGAAGGCAGAGGCTTAACCCACTGAGCCACCCAGGCGTCCCTACCACCTTACTGTTTCATTCACTTTACAGGTTTCACACTTTGCCTCAACTTTTCCCACCGATCTCCTCAAACCTGGATCTTTTCAGTCCAGACGAAGGATTTCCTGGGACATTCCAGACAAATCTGGACGGTCTGTCATCCTTGCCCGTTTCCCTCTTCCACTCGTTTCAGTTTTCTCTTTCAGTGGCCCCCCACCTTCATGCTCTCCTAGTGTCAGACCTTTGGTCTCTCACTCTCATTCCCCCCCCCTCCCCTTTTGTCCCTTAGTCTCCCTCCATTCTCTGTTTTTCAGATTCTCCATTATTTTGTGCCTCAGTCTCCTCTTTCCTGTATCAATTTTCCTTTTTTCATCAGTCAGTCCCTGCAACATATTACTGTAGTTGTAATTTCCCTTAGGCGGATTCCTTCTCATTGTTTTTAGCAAAATTAGCGGTTTATATTACCCTTTCGCTCCCCTTGAACATTAGTTGTGCCCCTCTGTCCCACAGTGGAATCATCCGGTGTAGGGCTGTACCATTATCAGTACTTTTAAGTAGAATCGCCTACAATGGGTTGTACCATTCCAAATTCCTCTTTCCCAATAAAGGACTGTACTACTGCAACTTCTTCCCCAATCCTCCTGTTAAAGCTCTCATTGGTTTGTGTAATACTTTCCGTCATCTTGCCTCCTCCCCTCGCTGCCACGGTGGCACAGTCCAAACTCAGGTTAAGAATAAACCGAATTCCTCCGCGTGTAAGGACCTGACAGGACTCTCAATATGGCGACTCCCATTAGGAGACATAGCGCTTGGGAGTCGCCATCTTGCTTCCTGAACAAAGCCACGGAGGACGCCGAGTGGGCAAAATCGCTTTGCAGGACTCTGCGCATGCTCGGGAGCCGCCGCGCTCTCCCAGACAGGAAGCGGGAGAGTTCTTCGATCCACGTTAATCTGTGACAGCTGTCGGGGGTTATGCTGGGACGGACGTTTCGGGACCTGATAATCGAGCTGGGGGTCAGAAGGGGGATTTATGGATTAAGTCATTAGGAAGTCGGGGGTTGATATTGGGGCGGGGGCCTGTGAGGGTCTGTAATTGGAGGTCTGTGCAGACTGATGGGAAATCTGTGGGATGAATGTTGGGTACGTACCAGGGGTCAGTAATAGGGAGAGCAGCATGATCTGTGGGTCGGAGATGCAGGTGTTGGAGCATCCGTGTGGCCAGTGATTTGTGGACCTGTATGGCCAGTCTTGTGATCGGGATCCCGTGGAGGTGCTCTTTGGGATTTGTGATTTCTGCACCTGGCGATTCAGTGACTAGTGGGGAGTCGATAATGCAGCCACAGGGACTGGTAAGGGTCAGCTCTAGTTTGGTGGGAAACACCTCACTTTACAATTTCGCGGGTCAGAGGCCGCCCGCACGTTGAAGCCCCTCCTCAGATGTTTTTTCAAACCTCCATCTCCCTCCATCACTCACGTCCTCATAGAAGAAAACATCCTTTAGACATAAGACCAACCAAATCTAAAGGATTAACCTTATTGTCAATTCCCTCTAGTCAAAGACCACCAGGAACACCCTGTAGTTGAATAAGTTGGGTTTATGGCCCTAGCACCTAGCTGGGAGCATGCACACCATGGAGAAAATGGGGGGCTTCTGGTAAGAGTGTTAGAACTTCTTCTTCTTCTTTTTTTTTTTTTTAGATATTATTTATTTATTTTTCAGAGACAGAGGGAGAGCGAGCGAGTAAGCACAGGCAGAGTGGCAGGCAGAGGCAGAGGGAGAAGCAGGCTCCCTGCCGAGCAAGGAGCCCGATGTGGGACTCGATCCCAGGACGCTGGGATCATGACCTGAGCCCAAGGCAGCCGCTTAACCAACTGAGCCAC
>PISX010027211.1:9350-23415 GCA_004024625.1 Mellivora capensis | reverse complement strand
GTATGTCTTCACTGGAGAAGTGTCTGTTCATATCTTCTGCCCATTTTTTGACATGATTATCTGTTTTGTGTGTGTTGAGTTTGAGAAGTTCTTTATAGATCCTGGATATCAACCTTTTGTCTGTACTGTCATTTGCAAATATCTTCTCCCATTCCGTGGGTTGCCTCTTTGTTTTGTTGACTGTTTCCTTTGCTGTGCAAAAGCTTTTGATCTTGATGAAGTGCCAAAAGTTCATTTTCACTTTTGTTTCCTTTGCCTTTGGAGACATATCTTGAAAGAAGTTGCTGTGGCTGATCTCGAAGAGGTTACTGCCTATGTTCTCCTCTAGGATTCTGATGGATTCCTGTCTCACATTGAGGTCTTTTTTTCTTCAGTGCTTTTTTAGTGTCTTCTCCCAATGCCTAGATGATGCAGCATTTCATGGAGTTATGCTTGAATGCAGATCTTTCTCATAGTTGTCCAGGACACTTGGGAGATCCTTTTAAATCTAGAGATTGTATTCTTTATTTTGGAGCAGTTTTCTTAAAATTTTTTTTGAATATTTACTTTTCTCTAATTTTGGGGTGTTTGTCCTTTCTGGAACTCCTATTCCTTACACATTGACCACCTTGTAAATGAAATGTCCAATTTTCATATCTTTTGCTCCCTGTTTTCCATCTCTTTGTCTTTTTTTCTAATTTGGGGATATTTCCTCAATTTTACTTTTCATCTTTTCGGTTGAAATCTTTATTTTAATATGTTTTACATTTCAGTGAGTTTATTATTGTCTGAATGGCCCTCATTATTTTTCAGTAACATTCTATTGTTTCATGGCTATATTAGTTTATCTTATTGACAATATTACTATTTTACAGTGGTCTCAGCTCTGCCCATTGTTCTGTTTCCTCCAGTTCTGTTTACTTTTGTTTGCTTAGGTCTCTGTCTTCCAAGGGAGAGGCTTCTCCGGAGAGTAAATTTCCACCATTCTGGACTAGGGAAAGGACTTGGAGAGGTCTCAATGCAGATTTTGAACCAATGATCCTGTTTTCATTTCTGTCTCTGACCTTAGCTTCTGTAGAAATATTGCACCTCCAATTCCTGGGCTTGTCCCAGTTCAGTGGCATGAACTACTTACGTCTTCATGGCTTCCTCCCCTGTAAGCATGTAGGTTTCTGAGTTCTCTATGCTGTGAAATCCATTTTCACTCTTCTTTCAGATTTCCTTCTTCAATTTTTGTGGATGTCTTTGTTTGCTTTCATTTTTTCTGATATTTTCTTTCTTTCTCTGATATCTTCCCTGAGGGTTATAAGTTATCTGTGTTTCATCTATTTATTGTTTTACTATCATTTTATTAGAATTTCAGAAGGGAATAAAGATAAACATATGTGTTCAGTCTGTTATGTTTAACCTAAAGACTATAGTATTTTTCAAAAGACATTTTTAAAAAATTCAGGACATTTATTAGATGCCTACTATATGCAAAACTCTTGTTGGGAGCTGCTACTTAAATTTTTAACACTTTACAATATATTTCAGTCTTCAATAAAACAAATCCCCCAAGTATGTCTGCTAAGCAATAAATACATTGAATAAATGACCTTTGGGGGGCATGTTTGGATACATTGAATGAATACTGAATGTTTGAAAAGAAACAATTAAACAGTATTAAGTTACAAAATGCTCATAAATCAGATTGCTTTTCTTCCAACAGAGAGCTTTTTCCTTTTAGGTTTCATGCTTGTAACTGTATGTGTGTGTGTCTCTGTGCAAGCATGTGAATGTGTATGTGTGTGGGTATGGGTATTTCTATATGAGAGTGTGTATGTAAGTCTGTGAGCATATGTGTGTGATGTGTGTGAGTTTTACAAATCTCTTTGATGTCTCGCTTAAAACAGCTGGATACTCCATCTATTGCTATATATCATTTTGGTTAAAATATTTGAGGGAAATCTGGCCTCAAACTGATTGCACTTGCAAAAGGGAAATTATTTAAAAGCATTTCCAAATAATTCTAGATATTCTTCTTTGATATTACACCAAAACTCAATAAGTAGCAGTTTCTTAAAGATTAACTGCAATATAGAATATGAAACTATATCAATGAACCAATTAGTCCTCTATTACATTAAAATCCATTGATTTCCCTTGCACTTTGAATGGAGTTTTTCCCCATGCATGATTTTGTAGCATACATGATTGGTCATTTGGAAAATATTGGTTTATTCAGTTATGTAAATCTTAACAAGTGTTGACACAATTTATTATGTAATATCAAAAAATTGTGTTTATTAAAATCACCACCAGTCTCATCAGAAAAGTATTTATGTATTGAGAAGCTGTCAAGTTCATAGTGGTGGGTACAAGATTTCAAAAGTTCTAATTTTCTCTTGAAAGCTTAAATTTTATTGTTGTCAACAAATATTGTCAGTTATTTTGCTTCATGTGACAGCTCATTTCATTCATTTTTGAGGAAAAAAAATGCTGCCAAGTATCGTAGTCTGAAAGCCCCCCCCAAAAAATGTATGTGTATGTATTTGTGTGACTGTGTGTACGTATATATCCTGTATGTGTGTTTATGGCACAAATAGAAAATTTTGCCGGTGATTCTAACAACAAGGTCCTTGTAACTCCTCCATGCTCCTGTTTCTCTGCTTATAAACCTGGAATGACTATTTGTCTTGTAGATAATGAAATGCATCATAGTATAAAACACTTAGAAATAGCTCTGTTAGACATAAAGTAAACTGTTGCCTGTAAAAGTGGGATTAATGAAACATTAGAAGAGAAGGTGTTTTCACTCGTGAGGTTTATGTTCCACTCAGGTAGGATTATTGGGTCTGGATTTGTTCTTGCTCCAGGAATTATACTGCTTTTCCATCTGAGAACCGGTCGCCAGTTAAAGAATTATGCTGATGAGCTACCATGGGGTTGCCTTTGTTCTTTGCCCAGAGGGCGGGTGGCAAAAGGAAAGCTTCTCATCCTTCATCCTTCCTACTAGGGAGAGCATTATAAAAATTAAATAGAAGCAGATAAATAAACTTCCATTACAACTTTGCTGGGCAACATCAGGAGCGTTCACAGAACTAACCAGCTATCTGGTCTGCATTCAGAGATAAAAATAAAAGACTTCTTTCAACCTGATATCCTAAGGTTTTAGATAGCAAATATGGCATCCTTCAGTCTGGAGTAAAGAAACACTTACTTCATTCAGCAGTTAAGCGAGCTGTTATCTGGCCCTCATTATATCTGTGATTTACAAGGACTGTGCAGGCCAGTGTTGCCCACGTCAGCGACCACCAATATAAAATGCAGCAAATGGGATTTTTATCTTTCAGCACGCCTTGGAGTTGCTGCACAAGATACACTTCTCGGTCTGCATATAATCAATCTAACGTAAACCATTATCTCTGCACAAAAGACTAAGCTGAAAGTTCCTATGCTCAGGATCATGCTTAAACGTGCCTGACGTTCACAGCTCCCTGGATTCCTCACACAACCCTGGGCCACGCAATGTGCCTTGTGGAGACAGAGCCGCTCTGAATGTGAGAACAAAAAGGACACTATCTCATGAGGAGTTTGTTGACAGGCTGGGGAGTGAACATTTCACCAAAAATCAAAGGGTGATTTGTTCCCAAGCTTTCAAATTAACTGGTAAATGCTGGCATATCAGGAGTGGGATTACTCTCAAAGTTCAAGCCCAAGGTCATTACTTTTTGTTTCTTGCAATTAAAAAGATATATATGTATATACATGTATAGAGTATACATGTAAAGATAATGTATATAAAGATATACATTATCTTTACTTGTTAGCAATATTATTTAGAGATTCCGAAAGATAGTTGAATTCAGGTGTCTTAGAAAAAATAGTAAGTGTGGTATGTTTTCGGTAACAACCAGAATAATGGGCAACTTACAATACCATTTTGGCTTTGTATATCTTTACATATCATTTTGCTTTTTATAGTTCTTCTCAAAAAACTGTCCTCAGGGTGAATGTTCAATACATATTCTCACCCTTAATTCTAAGTGCTCTTTTGTCCTTTGAACCACTGAGCTCATCTTCCCCTGAGGTAAGGAGCTTTGATAATTACACCAACAACGTCCATTGGGTCTGAAGCTCCTAGCCTTCACCAGCACTCACTTTGTAATGAATAAACATGTTCATTTCAACAGTAAAGGGCACATGAGGCCTGTGGTTCCAGAAGGTGTCTGGGAAGCCAGGCCACATATTAGATGCCTCCTCCGGCAGTTAACTTGTCCATAAACTGCTGGGACAGGACCTGTAGTGTCACAAATCCACTCTCATAAACTCAAGAGAATCCAGAAAGGTGTGCATGTGGATAAAACTTGAAAAATGAAATTACTGAGTGTTTTTGGGAACTCAGTATGTGCCTTGTTTTGAGAAAAACTGACACACATGATTTTTAAGTAAATTTAATACATATAAAATTGAAAGGAAGAGATTATTACCATAGTTTTTCTGTTTCATATATAGCATCTGGGTTAATGTTGATGCTATAAGCATTAGGAAAAGGATTGCTCTAAAGAAGGAAAAGGGAGTAGATGAACTATATCAAGCTCCTACAGATATCTGGAATGTTACGCCAAAGAATTCAACATAATTGAGATAATCAAATTGTCCAAGTAAAACACTTAACACCTGTGAAGACATACTTTTCATTTTTCTGATGATCTGAAGAAAGTAATTTTTCAAATAATCTTTGGCAATTCTGTGTCAATCCTATTGTCTCTGGGGCATGACAACAAGAAGAGACTCCATAGCCTGGACAAGTCCTCTTTGGCATTTGTTTTCCATGGCCTGGAGTCTTCACTGACCATTCTGAGTAAGTAAAAATGCCACAATATTTTTTCCCAAATAGCTAAACTGGTTCTGGCCAGCTTCTATTTTGGGAAATTGCACGTTGCCAACATAAAGAGTTCCCCACATCATTTCTGTTATAAAGCTATTCTTCATTTCCTGCCCTGTGGTGGAACTGTGCTTGCTTTCTTTCTTTCTTTCTTTCTTTCTTTCTTTCTTTCTTTCTTTCTTTTCTTTCTTCCTTCCTTTCTTCCTTCCTAAACCCATAAAACAGGCTGTCTTATAGTGAGGAAGAGGAGGTAATCATTTCATTATTTAGATGCCATTTTTTCAGACAGTAAGCTGCCAAAATCCATTTGAATATATTCCAAGAACCAACATTCTTAAACTTACCTTTTAGCTGTCTCGGAGATATTCCAGAGATGTCATTTATTGGTTATAATAAAACTCATGGCTTTGACATAATTCTTTTCCTATAAAAATAAAGGTATGTGGTAAAGGAAGACATACAGGAGCAGCAAATATGTAGATCAAAAGCATACAGAAATGTCTCCTTCCCTTTCCATTCCATTACAGGCATCAGCAATGCCAGCATTTGCTAGGAAACCATCATGGCAAGGATGCCTAATAGGACCAACTTGACTGCAGCTCAGTTTTGGTTATTGAAGTCCCGGTGCATATTGTGTAGATAGAGAGAATGAACAATAATTTCTGCTCCAGCTCCAGTGAAGACCAGCCACTGTGTATCTGTGCACTCCTCCAACTGCGAAAACACAGTGGGCAGACTAATTGGAAGCAAGCAGGGAACATCAAACTGAGGCAAAAGGCAAGCAGCTTTTATCCTGGGTTCAGTACTTGCAAACCTGTCTGCAGTGCTTAATCTGTTCTCAGTGTTTCTGAGAGCCCAGCAAGACAACAAACAAAGGTCCATATGCCATATGTTCCACTTTCCCATTTTCAGGAATAAGGGCCAATAAAGAGAAGGACAACAACAGTTTGCTGAGTGAATAAGTAATCACACAATAGCTAAAGGGAAGTTGAGGCAGGGATAAGGCATTCTAGTCAATAGCAACATGAGGTTATGAGAAGACTGGATTTCAAGTTGCAGAAGGTTTACAATGCAAAGATTAGAGAGAGAAGTTTCCTTCCCAAACAAAAAGAAATAAAATGTGGATTCTTACTCAACCCCACACACTGGGGATTCTCAGCCACTCCTCGTACCCCAAGGCTCAGTTGGATCTTCCTGTGGGTTCAAGGATTTTAGGTGTTCATTTCACTATAGTTAAATTCCCAAAATGAAGAGCCTCATAAGTTCTGAAAGGCCCCTAGTGGAGTGTTGTGTGGATGGCAGGTAACGCAACTCCTGTTAGTAATTGGTGACCATGGTCACGAATGGTCTCACTTTGACAGAGGACTTTCACAAGATTTCTATTTCAGCAAATATTAACAATGGGGACAAAGACTATTGAGTTTCAAAAAGTGTATTCTATTTGTACCAAGTAGGTCATTTTCAAGAGAAAAATTGTTTTTTCCTTTTCTTTATTGTTCAATTTTATATTTGTCCTTGTGTGTTATGATTTCCCTAGGCTGGGTTCCTTTGGTCGCTCTCCTCATTGCCCAACAGTATGTGTTAATATAAAGTTATGCATTGAAAAAATAATTTTCACCACAGACCCACCAGGCAATACCATAAGCAAGAAAACATTAGTGTTCACATGGCAACGAAGAACCATTCTGCTTTCAAATATATATTTTTGGGCTTACCAAATAATCCTTTTTCCTTTGTTTTATAAAGACCTTAAAAAATAACTAGAATAAAGCTAAGGCCTTTTGTGAACATTGAGAATATCCATGCTTCCTGGGAGTTTTTTCAGTGTCTTTTGGGAAGTAATGGCTGTACACAAATGCAACTTCAGATCACAAGCAGGATTTTATTACACAAGGAGAGAAAAGTGTCATTATTTAATTTTTCCAAGTTTGCCCAAATGGCATCTTGTTACAGGGCATCTGGTTATTTCTGTCATTGCATTCCACATTTCTGATGGATGACTTAACACACGTCTACTTTGAACATTTCAGACTTGGAAAAGGAAACTCGAGTGAGTTACCCACCACCTCCTCATTCATCCCTGGAGTAGGCAGCTGTGTTTCCCAGTATCATCTCCTTCAGAGTACTGCCAGACTCTGGAATATAGTGTGGAACTGGGCGGGGAGGTGTGGGAGACCAGATAACAAAGGTCTTGTATAAGGTGTCAGTTGACAATTCACCTTAAATAATCTTGTTACTTTAATATGTCACACTCAAAGTGTACAAATTTAGAGGAGGAGTGTGATGAGAAGAAGAAGTGGAAGAAGAAGAAGAAGGAGAAGGGGAAGAAGGGGCAGGGAAGGAGGAGAAGAAGAAGAAGAGGGGGAAGAAGGAGGAGGAGGAACAGGAAATATTGGCTCTGACTTGGATTTAAAAATTACAATACCGTACATTATTTATTTTGGTGTGGACTGATACTTGTTCTTAATTTGGGACCAAGAGTAAATAGAGAAAAATCATGAGAGTCACATATACTCATCCAGGATGTGAAGGTAAGTGGGGAATTAGGGAATGATGATTAAAGAGTAGGAAGAGAAAACAACTTTGAGGAAATAAGGAAAACATTAGAAAGGAAAAATATATCTTGAATTCTTTACCAATATTAATGATAGGTAGTATTTTTTGAGGGTCAAGTATAAATGCTTTTCAGGTAATATTTTATTTAATCCTCACAACTCTTGAATTATTATCTCTCTTTTAGAAATAAGAAACCCCAGGGAGATTGGGTGACACATTTGGACCACGACAGTTAGCAAGTGATGGGGATGGGGGACCACTCACATGGTTGAGTGATGGTGGCTCCATCCTCAACCACCACATGACCCCACCATCTTCATGCTCCTTAGAATAAAGTCGATTTTCTTGAGTGAAGTGCTCTACTAAAAACTGCTTTCCTTAGCTAGTTGAGTGGAATCATTCACGCCACACATGGGGTAAATCCCAGTCTCTCTTCTAGAGCTGGACCTAATATCTTGATCAGGACAAAGAATGGCTTCTACATAGACAACCAGTCTCCTCTGCTCTTCAAAGTCCTGGCAAGGGGATGTTTCAGTTGTTGCTTGCAATCTCCAGAGCTTGCAAAAGAAATGTTTGTGTCACCTCCAAAGGACAGAGGCCACTTGTCGTGGGGAAAAGATAGAAGATTTCATGTGATGCAGATTCTTTTCCATAAAACAAAAAAACCAACCAACAACAACAACAAAAAAACCACAGTACTTTAACAATCTTGAAGTCATAGATTTAAAACTTTTCTTTTTAGATTTAAAACTTTTTATATAAAAAGGGACATTGAGTTTTCTTCTCTTTGTAGTAGCCCCTCCCCTTGCTTGAATCATAATATAGCTGTGTATTTTCCATGGAGTGAATCAAAAACCATTAAGGACTATTTCGTCTTGATCCATTTTATCCTCATCCTGAGGGATTTTTGCAGTCTGTGAGTGCGGAAACTGTATACATACACCCACAAACCCACATTCAACCTTTCTTTATATTTTATAAAAGTCTTGCTCAGGACAATCTTGTCAAGAAAATTAACATATTAAACTCCCACTTCTCATCTTTCACTGTGCCTCTTCTCCATTTCCATTCATATTTTAAAGGTAAGGAAGTGAAGCAATAAAATAAACTCCCAAGAATCTCCCATTGACTTTGAAGTGGGGCAGACCCAAGTTTAAATCTTGGCTCTGCCCCTACTCACTCTGAGATCATGGGAAACTTTCTGAACATTAGTTTTCTTACTGGCTACATGGGGCTGTTGTGAAGAGTAGTTAAGAAAATGTGTAGAAATGAATAGGAAATGTATAGAATATGTATAGAATGTGTATAGAAATGTATAGAAAAATCTGTACATGTCTGTGCCCTGCAAAGAGAAAGTACTTAATAAATGAAGGTCCATGATTATAAGGAAGTTAGGGGCCAAATTGCATTTAGACCTCAACACCTCCCCATATGCAGGCTCCAGCTAAACCCCATAAGGCTTGTTTTCCTAAACAAAGCGAAATCTTAAGGGAAATGGGTTAATGACAAGTCTTCAACAGTGCTGCCGCGTTAAAATTTCTTTCTTCCTACATCTTTTTTCATTTTATCCTTGACCAGCACCACCTCCCAAGTGATGAGTAGGTCACACATGATCTATGAAAGAGCAGGCTCTCCATTTCTCTGGAGGAGCTGAGAAAAAGTCGGTGTTTTCAGAAAGGGTAATTAATATTGAGACACAGCCTCTGCTTCAATCACCTGCCTATCAATCAACTTTTGCAAGGCCAGAGTTCAATTAATTGATGACACCCTGGAGACACCCAAAGCAGTTAACAAGTCTCTAGAACTTTGTGAATAAACAAGCTGCAAGATCCGATCTCCCATAAATTCTCATTGTGGGGTTCTGTCTCCTAATTTATCCTCCTATGCCAAATACCCGTCTGTTAATAAATACTTGGCAAGAAGAGCCCATAGAAGCTAAGTACTGAAAGGTCACAGCATATCAAAATGAAACATGAGGACATAGTACTTTTTAATCTATGACCATTGGCAGATAACATTTTGTTTTAAATCCTATAACACAATTCATTTTTAAGAGAAAGCCTGTCTTATTGGGGAAGTTGCCTAAAGTAGCCCCCTTCTCATGGCCATGCACTGTAGTGCGTCAGCAAGTTAGGGTTTATGCCCTCCAGTGTGATTTGCTGGAAAGTTGTGCCACAATGAGCCATGGCTCTCTATGACAGCCTCAGGTGGAGAGAAGTTGTCCAGAGGATAAGAGAGATGCTGGGTGGTTAAACAAGGAGGCCATTAGACCACAGTGACCCGATACCTTAGTAGTCTACATAAACAAACTGAAACCTAAGCCAGTCAGTGCCCAGAATCCGGGAAAATGAAACTTAAAAACAACCAATTGCAAAGCACCAACTAGGCTTTCCCAAATAGGGCAACTGCTCAAGCCATACTGAGTCAAATGCCTATGCTTTCTTTCTGGAATCTTCTCTATAAAAATCTTGCCCCAAGCTCCTGTAAGAGGAGCACTCCTCACCACTCCTTGTTTAGCACTGCCCAATTAGAATGGATGGTTTGTGCAAACTCCTCAAAATTGTTACGTGTCTTAGTTTATCTTTTAGTAGTTCATTTATGCCACTTGGTAAGGGGAGGAAACCTGGGTAAACCAGTACTCTTCTCTGGCCTTTGACTCAGAGGCTGAATCTAAAGCACCTTGTCTGGGACCCTCTTTTCATTAGTCTTTCTGGGAACCTCCAGAGTGTCTAGAGGTTATGCTCTTTTTAGGAAAGAAAGGACAAAAATAATAGTTGTACTTGATGGAGACATTGAAGGTTTAATTATGGAGGAAGAGGACTTATTATCTAGGGACAAATTCTGATTTGCTTCTTTCTTTTCCATCATACGGTTGATCTTCAAACAATGGAGAGGTTAGGGGCGCTGACCCCCGTGCAGTCAAAAATCCACGTGTAACTTCTTTTTTTTTTTTAAACATTTTATTTATTTGACAGAGAGAGATCACAAGTAGGCAGAGAAGCAGGCAGAGAGAGAGAGAGAGGAGGAAGCAGGCTCCCCGCCCAGCGGAGAGCCCGATGTGGGACTCGATCCCAGGACCCTGGGATCATGACCTGAGCTGAAGGCAGAGGCCTAGCCCACTGAACCACCCAGGCGCCCCCATGTGTAACTTCTAACCCCCGAAAGACTTAACTGCCAATATCCTACTATTGACCAGAAGCCTTACTGATAATGTAAACTGTCGATTAACACTTACTTTGTATGTTATATATATTATACACTGTATTCTTACAATTAAGTAAGCTAGAGAAAAGTCATTAAAAAAATCACCATAAGAAAGAGAAAATTCATTTACAGTACTGTCCCATATTTAGAAAAAGAAATCTGCATGGAAGTGGCACCATGTGGTTCAAACCCATGCTGTTCAAGGGTCAGCTGTACTGACCGGCATTTCCAGGTGGTAGCTTCCATGAGACCCGCCACAGTCACCACGTACGCTGGATGGGATCAACTCCATTTCTGTCTCGGGGGGAAAACTGAGGAGCTTTTTTGTTCATCCCTTTCCTTTTTTCAACCTGCAGCATAGCTTTCAACCTACTGCTTTTCCAGTCTCATAAATATTTTGTTTATTAGCCCATGTGATGTTTGCCTGTCTGACCCTCACCTATGATGTAAGTCCCTTGAGGTTAGGGTTAATGTCTTTTCTATTCTGGATTTAACCAAGCGTTCACAGCCATAAATAGGGGCGAACTATCAGTTTGTCTTGCAGCCCTTTTAGGGTTTCCTTCTAGGTAACATATTTTACTCTCCAACTTGTATTTCAATTCTGTGCCTGGTTTTAGGAGAGAATACTTTCCATAGAGTGATCTGGTCTGTCATCAGTTTTTGGAGGCACATTGTCATGTAAACAAAATCAATTTTTCTAATCCCCAATAAAGTAAACTCAAGCACAAAAAAGTTCAATGTGCTTCAGCTTACACCGAAATACATAAATATTTCTGTGTCTCATAAGAAACAACACTAGGCATATTGTAAGCCATTTGGATTTGGCATCATTCATTTTAGTGTTAGTGTTTCATTTAGAGGCAGAATCCGGAAAAAAAATAGAACCATGACAAGACACCTTTTATAAATCAAAGCCATGAAGTCACAAAATTATGGAGTTGTGAAATCCAGAAAGAGGTCAATGGGGAGGGCTGAGCCATACGCTGACTTTAATAACATAATGAGGGCATCTCAGGCTTCCAGCCCATGTTCCTCTCCTGGGTGCTCCCTGAAAAGTGCTTCAGGATCAAGGTGAGACCCATTAATTTCATTTGTCATCTTTAGAATATGCATTTTGTGAGTTTGATCAAAAAAAAATTCTTCCATTTTTTCTTTATTAGAAATTGTGAAAATGTTTAATATAACCAGACTCATCTCACGTAACAACTACCAGTTAACCTTTTACTAAAACAATTTTTGAAAGGTCATGCCACTTTTTATTTTTCAGTCAATTTTTTTTCTCAATATAACAACTCTTTCACTCCAGAGCCCACTAAATAAACGTTATTAGAAGAAGTCATGTATTGACATAATTTCAGGCAAAGACTCATTCACTGATTTGCTTGACAACAGCAGGTTCTAATAAGAGGATCTATCATATGGAACAAATTTGAATTGTGTGCCCTGAGTGGATGAACCCAAAATATTTTGCTTTGTGAACATCATCAAATGAGAGAGACAGAAAGGTAGTATCTTCTAGGATTCTCCCATCCATGGTGCATGCGAGCTATTTCCATGTTTTTCAAAGCCTTCATGTGCTCAGTATCTATTTTGTTCTAAAGATGTGTTTCTGTTCTATAACTTCTTTTAGTGCAGTGTGGTAGTTTGTTGCAATAATGGCATCCAACTTGTTAGAACTTCCTTTTGCCCACAACTTTAGGTAGTCTCCTTCATTTGCAAATCATCTGTGCATTGTGCCTTTTTGGCTACTCTTTTGAATCCTGAGACCATCTTGTAAAGAAAAAAGCTCAGGCTAGCTTCCTGGAGAATGAAAGACGCATGAGGCAGAGATGAGCCATCTTAGTTGAGAAGTTCTAGGCCAATGATCCCCCAAATGTGGTTCCCTAGACCAATATCAAGGCATTGCCTGAGAACCTGTTCTAAATGTGAATTCTGCAACTTTAACCCCAGTCCCACTGAGTTGGAAACTCTGAATGGGAGGCTCAGTGGTCTGTGTTTTAATGTGCTATCTAGGTTATCCTAGTACATGCTCAAGTTTGAGAACCATCCTCTAGACCAACAAGCTTGGCAACTGCCAAACACATGAGTGAGGCTATGCTAGACCGGGGTCAGCAAGGAACACCACCTCAACCATTTGATCACTTGTGTGTGGCTGATTTTATACCACAGCAGTGGACTGAGTAGTTGTGACAGGTAGAACAGCTTGCAAAGCCTACAAATTCACATCTGCCTCTATATAGATGAAGTTTGCCCACCACTGTTCTAGACCAACAAGTTCCGGCTGAGTCACTAGTTAACAACAGGGATCAGCCAAGCTAGTGTGGACCAAAAACACAGCCCAGTTAACCCACAGAGTCATGAGAAATAATAAGTGTTATTTTAAGTCCTTGAATTTTGGAGTGTTTTTGTCTGCATTAAAATGTGTAAGATACCAATGAGTGCAAGAAAACATCGCCTCTGAAAGTTGAGAGCTGACTCTCACCACCTTCCAGAAAATGACAGTCTTGCATTTAGTCTCCAGCCTTTCCACCTACAATCAAGCTTTCTCTTTTTTCTTTGGCGAGTACAACAAATCTTTATTACATTACATTTATGATCAAACACTACTTATTTGCTTGTAAATTATTGTTATTTATAGAAACATTTCATCATTAATTTGATATATTTTACTATCTGCAAAAATCCTTTGATATCTTGCACTGGAATGGAGCATATCATTTTTCCCATTAAAATTAATGGAAAATTTTAAATAATTTTTAAAATTAATTTATTTATTTTTATTTCTTTTCAGCATAACAGTATTCATTGTTTTTTGCACCACACCCAGTGCTCCATGCAATGCGTGCCCTCCATAATACCCAACACCTGGCTCCCCCAACCTCCCACACCCCCCCTTCAAAACCCTCAAGTTGTTTTTCAGAGTCCATAGTCTCTCATGGTTCACCTCCCCTTCCAATTTCCCTCAATTCCCTTCCTCCCTTCTCCTCTCCATCTCCCCATGTTCTCCATGTTATTTGTTATGCTCCACAAATAAGTGAAACCATATGGTAATTGACTCTCTCTGCTTGACTTATTTCACTCAGCATAATCTCTTCCAGTCCTATCCATGTTGATACAAAAGTTGCGTATTTATCCTTTCTGATGGAGGCATAATACTCCATAGTGTATATGGACCACATCTTCCTTATCCATTCATCTGTGGAAGGGCATCTTGGTTCTTTCCACAGTTTGGCGACCGTGGCCATTGCTGCTATAATCATTGGGGTACAGATGGCCCTTCTTTTCACTACATCTGTATCTTTGGGGTAAATACCCAGTAGTGCAATTGCAGGGTCATAGGGAAGCTCTATTTTTAATTTCTTAAGGAATCTCCACACTGTTCTCCAAAGTGGCTGCACCAACTTGCATTCCCACCAACAGTGTAAGAGGGTTCCCCTTTCTCCACATCCTCTCCAA
>PISX010027210.1:0-23427 GCA_004024625.1 Mellivora capensis | reverse complement strand
AAAAAATAACCATACAAGGAGAACTAAGTAATTTCTGTTAAAACCAGTAGGGAGAACAGTCTGTCCATTTATAAATGGATATTATAAACCTATGTTATGAAACATGGTAATACTATAGCAGTACTGAAATAGGTAGATGGAATAAAAGATCTAGAAATAAACCTAAGCATATGAACAGAACATTTCAAATTGTATCAGATAATGAAAGAGTTATGTACCTGGGTGACTTAGTCCTTTAAAGCATCTGACTCCTTTTTTTTTTTTTTTAAGATTTTATTTATTTATTCAGAGAGAGAGAGAGCATAAGCAGGGGGAGTGGCAGGCAAAGGGAGAAGCAGGCTCCTCACTGAGCAAGGAGCCCAACGTGGGACATTATCCCAGGACCCTGGGATCATTACCTGAGCGGAAGGCAGATGCTTAACCTACTGAGACACCCAGGCATCCCAAGTGTCCAACTCTCAATCTTGGGTCAGATCTTTTTTTTTTTAAAGATTTTATTTATTTATTTATTTGACAGACAAAGATCACAAGTAGGCAGAGAGGCAGGCAGAGAGAGAGGAGGAAGCAGGCTCCCTGCAGAGCAGAGAGCCCGATGTGGGGCTCGATCCCAGGACCCTGAGATCATGACCTGAGCCGAAAGCAGAGGCTTTAACCCACTGAGCCACCCAGGCGCCCCAATCTTGGGTCAGATCTTGATCTCAGGGTTATGAGCTCAAACCCCATGTAGGCTCCATGCTGGGCATGAGGAGCCTACTTCAAAAAAAGAGTGGGTCGTGGGGGGACACACCTGAGTGACTCAGTTGGTTAAGTGGCAGCTCTTTCTGGCTAAAGTCATGATCTTGGGGTCCTGGGATTGAGCCCCACATCTGGCTCCACGCTCACCTAGGAGTCTGCTTCAGGATTCTCTCTCTTCCTCTGCCCCCTCCCCATTCTTTCTCTCCCTCTCTCTCAAATCCTTAATTTAAAAACAAAACAAACAAACAAAAAACAAAACAAAAGGAAAAAACAAAGAGTAGTTGAAAGGTAAGGAAGTAGAATCAGCAAAAACAGACTACTTTTTAAAGCCTGGCCCTAATAGGAAGGAGAGAAAGCTCTTTTAAATGAGCTGTATGCTATCTGTACTTAATTTTCTTTCTTAAGGTCTAAAATTTTTCATGCTTTCTAATAATTCATTTTAAAGCACATTTTAAACAATTCTGTTGTGAAACAAAATTGCAAATGCAAAAACTTAAATTTAAAACATTAAGTTCTTACAACATACAAGAAGACATAACCCCCTTTTGAGGAAAGTCATTAATTTTAGGACATGGCATTCTGAAAAGCTAAGACATCCTTGGATTCCAGCTGGCATTCGTATTTTTATATTCCAACTTTGCTGCATGTATAGGTAGCTCCACTTGTGAGAGCTGGATTAGAATTTTTCTTAACAAGAAATAGCATTTCTTAAAAATAGTAAAGCAACTTGCCAAAATGAATTGCTCTCTAAGGGTATCATGTTCAAAATCCAAAAGTTACGTTGGCCTTGGAAATTCACATTTGCTAATATGGGTACTGAGTTCTGTTCCAAAGTTACTTTCTGCTTCACTGATTTGAGGTTTTCTTTGATAGGTATGTATACCTTATGACTAAAAAATAAGTTTACTATTTGACAAAATTCAGACATAATAATCAAAATCACTTCTTAAAAATGTATAAGAATTTGGGTAAACCTGTGTTGATCCAGTATAAGTGAAGTAGCAAAGTAAATTTTTATCAAACATATATCAGTGTCAAAAATAAGGATAGAAAAAGGGCTAATATCCAGAGTAGGGAAGAATAAGAATTTTATAAATCTAAGTTCCTAGGCACTTCCTGGGAACAAAAATTATTTACTTCTTTTTATATTTTGAGTATTTTTATTTGATCATGTGAAAGTGTCTGATCCAAGTCCCCAGGAAATGAATATGTAATTAATATATGTCTGTGAAACACAGGATTGTCATATCTTTCAAAGGATTCTCAGACAGCTAATGGATGTTAAACTAGTTCAGACAAAAATCTAACCATAGAAATATCAATAGGATTCATTAAATTAATTAATTTAATATTTATTGTTACTTAATTTTATTTTTCCTTTTGCTAGCATTCACCCCATAATAATTGGTCTTTAGTAGTGTGACATGATTTTATCTGTTTGGTGCAGTTAGGAAACCACTTTTCTATCAAAAGTTGCAAAACTGCAGGGAAAAAAATGGGGGTCACAGGAAGGCAGGAACCAAATTGTTTTCTTTTGAGACATTTGTATAAGCCTACATTTTTTACAAACTAAAACACATATATCATTTCATTTAATAAATACTGTCATCAGATATCTGCTCCAGAAAAACCAGGTGGCTTATTTTCTGTCACAGATGACTTTTGAGGGTGTTTCCTGATCTTAGGGTAAGTACACACACACACATACACACACACTTTGTCAATGAGGTGTAAATAAAAGAGTACTTTGCACAAGGAGTTAGATCTCCATTTTAGTTTGTCACTATACCAGTATGCCATTGAACAAGTCTTTAATCTTACGTTTCATTTTGCTCATTTGTAAAAATAAAAGGCTTAAACTATATTATTTTTCTAAGGTTACTCCCAACTTTTAAAGCAATATTGCATGTGTAAAAAATTCAGAATTCTTCAGTTTTGCGCTTATGGCCCTTTAGTCACAAAGAAGAGAGAGTCAAAAGATTGGGAGGGCATTTGTGGTATGCAGTGGTACACAGATATGGAAAAAGGGGAAGAGGGTAGGAGTGAAGAGAGACAAGGCATTTGGAAGGGGAACTTTTTTTTTTTTTGGCATATCCTGATATTTGACTCAGTATTACCTCTTACTAATAATTGTTCTAAATATACCAATAAGCTTTTAATCTATTGTAGCTGTTGCTTTCCTCTAATATGGAGAAACTCTTCTGCAAATGAAATAAATGTCAATAGACCATTTCTCTTTAGCTGTATCTAGAGATTCCCTCCCTTAAAAGAATTGCTTTCTCAGAAATATTCACACTATAAAATATTTCCAGCAAATTATTACATACCTAATGGCATATACCCTGGTATTAATGAACCTAATCATTTTAAGCATCTGTAGTCTAATTAATTATAAGAAGAATAGACTTTAGTAATAGTTGAAATGATGGTTGCAGATTTTCAGCCAAAAGGTAGCCTTGCTTGCTTACGTAACTTACTAATTTATATGAATGCTGTATACCTTTATAAATGAAAACATAAAGCTCTTTATGCTGTTGTGATCAGATCAAAATTTTTCTTTCCAACATAAATTATTTTTTAGCAGGCAGTTTTGTGTGTTTATATTCTATACTTTGAAAGCATATAAAGCCATTCTAAATTAATGTAAATAATCATGTGATTCCTCTTTGTGTAGAGCTGAGCAAACTAGAGTGGCCACTAGCAATGTATGAAATTAAAATTAAAATTAAATACAAAGTTTTCTCAGATGCACTTGCTGTTCACATTTCAAGCGCTCAGTAGTTCACATGTGGCTAGTGGCTTACGTGTTGGACAACGTAGATATAAAACCTGTCCATAATCACAGTTTTACTGTAAGCCCTGTTAGAGAGTTATCTGTAGCTGTAATAATTTACATGAAGGTGAAAAGAAATATTGCATAATTTAGGCTAGTAACAAGTTAGGCAGTAAATAAGCACATTTTTGATATTTGTAAAATAAGTCTTTGCTTTAAATGCGCTCTAAGATTCTTCAGTTATTCTGTAGTTTGAAGTTTGATTTTGGTTTTCATGCGTTGTGCTGATACTGTGTTTGAATTAATTTATATCCACCTCCCAAAAAGTTAATGTATGATTAGTGAAAGGAGGAAGGTAATAATCGTGAGCAGGAACCATCCTTAAGGGGCACATTAGGCAGTGATATGCTGAAATACATTATAGACGGATGACAGAAACAAGAGAAGTTGTTGTCAGCTAAGAAATTGTTGAACTAGGAAAGGTGAATCCAAAACGTTTAGCTTTAATGTCCTTACAGACCCTTAGCTCATACTGCCTTTTTCCCACTGTCAGCCCCTCCTTTAGAGTCTGTTTTCAGTCCTTTGAGACAGCTTTATGCACCTTTTCCTGATGGTGATGCGAGGCCTGGCAGAGTTTTTCAGATCATTGCTCAGTGAGTGTAGAGATAGTTTACTTTTCTTTCAGATAATAGGTTTCTGATTCATGCTGTACCCTATTTACTAAATTTGCCTCATTCCTCTAGATGAGTCAGCTGATTTTTGATCTGACTTTAACATAAACTGATTGATTCTTACTTGTCTATGGACTTCACAGGGAGGCAGTCTTGGAGCCTGCTGGGTGGTCAGGCAGGAGGGTAAGAGATTAAACATAGACTGAGTCTTGCATGAACCTTCAGTGTTTATGGCTCAAAAAGGTAGTGTCAGAGAATATGTTACCAGGTAAAAATACATTTCTTTCAATCATATTCAAATTCTTTTTTTTTTTTTTAAGATTTTAGTTATTTATTTGACAGAGATTACAAGTAGGCAAGAGAGGCAGGCAGAGAGAGAGGAGGAAGCAGGCTCTCCAGCCGGATGTGGGGCTTGATCCCAGGACTCTGGGATCATGACCTGAGCCGAAAGCAGAGGCTTTAACCCACTGAGCCACCCAGGCGCCCCAGTCATATTCAAATTCTTAAACCATATCTGAGTTTGTAGGAATTGGCATCTCTAGCATCATTTCAGGTATACTTGAGAAGAATACAGAGGAGTCTGTGGTTGCAGAAGCAGTCCAGAACTTACTGTGTGAAAGCCCAGTTTTGAATCTGGGCGGCTCCTGTTTCCTACTAGTAAACTTGTGACCTTGGGTAAGTCATTTAACTTCAGCTTTTTTGAAGGGAAAAAATGATTCTCATGTGCTTGTTTTGGGAGTTAAATGAAGACAGAGAGTGTAAGCACTCAGCACAGTTACTGGCACAAAGGAGGTACTTGAGAAGTGTTTGAATCTAAGTCTTTTTTTTTTTTTTTAAAGATTTTATTTATCTATTTGACACACACACAGAGAGGGAGGCAGGGAGAAGTGAGAGCCCAACCCAGGGGTCGATTCCAGGACCCTGAGATCATGACCTGAGGCAAACACGCTTAAACCAACTGAGCCACCCAGGCACCCCTGAATCTAAGTCTTAATTGATTTCTTGTAAAACAGTAGTTGTGTTTTAACAAAGTTGTGTAGTTCTACAAAAGAAAGCAAGTCAGACTTTACATTTTTCATAAACTGGCAGAGAAAACTTGGCAGGAACTTTTAATGCCTAGATAATTTATGGAACTCTGTAACTTGTTTGCTCAAGAACTTTCTTTAAGCACTTCGTAAAATGATTTTTATGAAGAAATTATGTCTTATTAAATCACTGGTCTTTCCTATCCAAGCTAAGTCTTCTTTTGAAAATGTGTAATAAACTCAGATATAGAAAATATGGTTATTGATATTGGAATGTCATCTTCATTTTTTTTGTGTGAAAAAATTTTTCACACTTTAATAATGCCATTTTAGGTGAAAGCTGTAAATTACATTTTTCTCAATACTTTTTTTTCAATATTTGCTTTGCTTTTTTAAAAAAACATTTAATTGATAATGTATGTGGCAGGTAATAAAGGTAAAATTGGAAGCACTCATTTCAAAACAATCAGGAGTATATGAAAACGAAAATTTTCCTAGTACCAAGTTTGTTCACGTGATCATGGAGGAGGCATCTTTGTAAGTATCCAAAAAAGCACAGCTATGGATTTATTGTTTTGGATTAACCATACATTTCAAGTGGAGGGGTTGGGGCTTTAAAAGAAAATTTTTCCCAAGAGTTTATTTTTCATTATCTGCCCCAGGTCAAGTTAATTATACAGCAGAGCTGAAATTTTTAATATGTTTTAAATGTATGTCACTTTCTCAGAGAGGTTTCCCCAGAACACCCAGCAGCCTAAACACCAACACCCTAAAACTGTTACATTATGCTGTTCTCTTTGTCTATGTTCCTGCCTTCCCATTGTCACTAAAGTTGTCTTAGCTCATTTACTTAGCTCTTCTTTGTCTAATTTTGCTTCAATGGAATAAAGAACTTGATCTTCACTCTCTCCCTCTTACCTATAGTGCTTAGTACTTAAATACTTGTGAATAAAAAAAGGAGTAATTCATCTTGGAGTACTCTATAAAATGGGGTCCTCATGTATAATTGGTGCATAATGTTTATGTTCATAATTTTTGTAGTTAAAATCAATTTTGTGAGCCTATGTATATGAAAAAAGTTCTTGGAATGATAATATGGTACATGGCCAGTAAATGCTACCTATTATTAATAAAAGATTACAGATAATTATGTCTATTTGCTTTTATAACATACGAACAATCATATCTATACCTTATTTGATCCTGGGTCTTTAGTTGAAATGCAGCCCTAATTTTGTTTTTGTTTTGTTTTTTTGGGGGGGTTGTTTCTTGGGTTTTTGTTTTTGTTTTTTTCAAAAGAAGCTTTAATGTTAAGGAGATTTTCCACAGGGATCTTAGTAGGGGGAAAATGTGAAATAGAATTTTGAAGTGAGACATTTGTTTAAAATTTCTCAGTTATCTTTTGGGTGCTTGGTATAAAGGGATAAAAAGATATGGTATTAATAGCAGCTTGACTTCTAATTGCTAAATCTTGGAAGCAACCAAGATGTCCTTCAGCAAATGGATGGATACATGAACTGTGGTAGATCCAGACAATGGAATTCAGCACTAAAAAAGACACAAGCTATGAAGTCAAGAAAAGACATGGAGGAACCTGGAATGCATATTAGTAAGGGAAAGAAGCCAATCTGAAAAGGCTGCATACAAACCATGTGATTCTAATGATATGATATTCTGGAAAAGGCAAAACTGGTGACAATAAAAAGTTGAGGGGTTGCAGGGGAGCGAGGAATACGCAGAGCATAGGGTTTTTAGGGCAGTGAAAATGCTCTGTGGTGCCATAGTGATGGATACATGTCATCATACGTTTGTCTGGATCCATAGAAGGTGCAACACCAAGAGTGAGCCATGATGTAAACTGTGGACTTGGGATGGTAACGGTGGGTCAGTGCACGGTCCTCCATTGTAAAAAATACCTCACCGTGGTAGAGGATGTTGACACTGAGGGAGGCCATACCTGTTGAGGGGATGTGGTATTGGGAAATCTCTGTACCTTCTCCCTGAATCTTCCTGTGATCCTTAAACTGCTTTGAACAAATAAAATCTTAATTACAAAATTTTTTTCAAAGGCATGGTACAAGTTTTAAAAGCATGTATGGCTGTTGTTCAGTTCACTTTATTGAATAAGCTATACCATTGGCTAATTTTTTTCAAGTTTTTATTTAAATTCCAGTTAGTGCACAAACTAATAATTAGTTTCGGGAGTAGAATTTAGTGATCCATCACTTACCTACAACACCCAGTGCTCATCACAAGTGCCTTCCTCAACCCCCGTCACCTGTCTAACCCACCCCCCACACACCTCCCTCCAGTAACTCAGTTTGCTCTCTCTGGTTAAGAATCTGTTTCCTGGTTTGCCTCTCCCCCACCCCCACATCTGTTTTGTTTCTTAAATTCCACTTGTGAGTGAAATTATACGGTATTTGTCTTTCTCTAACTTATTTCATTTAACATAATACTCTCTTGCTCCATTCATGTCACTGCAAATGGCAGGATTTCATTCTTTTGATGGCTGAGTTAATATTCCATTGTGTATGTGTGTATGTATGTGTATATGTGTGTGTCTATTTTTATATGTACACACATCTTCTTTAAACATTCATCAGTCAGTGACCACTTGGGCTGCTTCCATAATGTGGCTCTTGTTGAGAATGCTGCTTTAAATATAAACACTGAGGTCCACATATCCCTTCAAATCAGTATTTTTGTATGCTTTGGGTAGTTTTACTGCTGGTTTAAACAGCAGTTTCAGGAAGTGAAATTTATTACTTTTTCCCTTTAAGTTTTCATTTATTATGAAAATCACATTTTCTTTCTCCTACTACTGATTCATTCAGGAAACAGAGCCAGGTAGGTACTGGACCAAGCCCATGAAGATCCTTTCCACCCTTTCATGCCAGCTGGTACCAGAAGACAAGTTGTCACTTGGATTCATCAGTAGATAATATTTTATTAAAGAGAATTGCACACATAGAGAAAAGCGTTTTCAGCTGTGTAGATTGATAGTCCGTCCTAAGCTACAGCCATTATTTCCTACTCTGCAGTAGCAGGGCTTGTGGGGTAGGAGGAGGTTCGTTCTCTGTAAAGCCATCTGGTGATGAATCAGCCAGCTGATTGCCAGAAGCATAAGGATATACTGCCCTCAACATGTATTTTAGCTCAAGTAATTGCATACACCTGACGATCATTTATAGACTAGTTTTCATCAAACCTAATAACGGAGTTAAATTGGTCTTTGCTGTTGGTTATGTTATGCTTTACTTCATAGTTCGGTTTAATGTTAGTACATGTTGCATATTCTAGTGCCCATCTCACAGCATTCTAGTAATTAATATCACTTGGGTTCTTGCCATTAGTCCACAATTTTAATTATAAGTGACTGGAAGTAACATTTTTTTAGTGTAAATAAACCAGTAAAATATGTGGAAGGTTGAAACTTAGAAGTGTAGTTGAAGCTCCGTGCCCTGCTGAACATCTGCAGTTTTGGTTTTGTTTTTTAATTTAAACCTTAAATTTTTAGTACGTTCAATTCTGAAGTGAGCTAGGATCTAACAGGAAAGTCCATTTTTAAAGCCAGTTACAGCTGTTGGGAACATGGAAACTGGACTGTGATTCTGGGTCAGTGTTTACTTCCCTCTGACCTTCAAAGGTCAGAGCTTTAAGCTTTAGTCAGGGAGCTGTTGAAAACTATGTGACAAGGAGATGAAGAATATGGGAGAGACAACTGAAGGCGGGGGTAGAAAGGGCTTTAACTGTAGCAAAGGTTCAATGATTAATTTCACCTTCTGTCCCTGGAGATTTCCAGGTTATCCACTTCAGCAAGATTTGCTGAGATCGGGGACTACTCCTTCATTCGTTAGAAATAGCTAGTCAGTCACTAGGGGTGAAACACTGCATTAGGCTCTGGGGATACAGAGAGAAACATCCCTGTGGTCAGTTCTGCACTGACTTGGAGGGATCCCACCCCAGTGTCCCCATCCCAGGCTGGGGTAATGACAGCCTCCTGTTTGTTCCGGTATCACTTCAGGCTTAACTCTGTCCTCGCATCCACTGACCAACATCATCCAAGGACTAAGTTCCTTGTGGAAAGTTTTGTTTTGTCTGTGTGCCCTGCCTGCCCAGAGCGCCCAGGTTTGGTAGGTTTCTCACATTGATTGTAAGAACTGGGAATAAGAGATTAAGTTTTTCTTGCTTTCAGATAGGTCACCAGCTAGACTCATTATCATTAATGCTATAAACTAGAGTTTAAATTACACCATGAGAGATGTTTGAAAAAGTATTATTGAGCTACGGAGAAAGATTGGCTTACTCTGCCATGGGAATAGATTTACAGAAAGGCATCTGTTTTGTACATTGTCATGCCCTGAGATTTCTTAAGTGCTAAAATTAAGCACAGAAGATAGAGACTAATGTAATTTTGTATCAAGTCTAGTGTGTATTTCTGAGGCTGCAGGCTTCTGAATTTAAGTGGTTACACTGTTAGAAAAGTCAGTGAGGATTGCTGGTATGAGAAATGGAGGAGTTTTGAGTTGCGTTTCAGTTTTATTGTTTGTCATTTTAAATGAAGTAGAGAAAATTGTATATTTTTCATTAATAGACAGGCTTTTGGATTTGTAATTCTTAAGTGAAATTTCCTGGAATTTTTACTGTTTGTAATTAAAGGTCTTGTCTGTTTCCCATACCCAAAAGATACTCACATATTTAGAGTTTTGTTGATTTTTCATAATTATATATAAAACTCTTAGGACTCTGAATCTGTTTCGTTTTTTAATCTAAACCTAAGCCATACCTATGTTAATTATATGTTTCATGATTGATGGGTCAACATACAGCATATGGTCTAATCTCTGAAACATTACTAGTAAGTTTTTGGGGTAATCTTGTGGGTTTTTTTTTTTTTTTGTCAATTTCTCTTTGTGTAAATTCTTGTTTTATACTAGATAGTAAATAGTAATACTCTGGTAATATCACATTCCCTTCTTTGAATTCAAAGAACCCCAGGATTTTTATTTAATTTGATCTTTAATTTGGAAGGGTGATACTTTCATAATAACATTCTGCCTATAGAGTTCTTCTGCTTACCAACTAAAAATCTAAAACATTAACTCACTAAGGCCTCCAGAGTAACAAAATTTATGTTTCAAAGCCTCCTCCTTTATTCACAGGAGCTCTTGTTTATATTCTATTTGTTTGAGCATAGTTTGCTTATATTATTTTTAAGGCTTTGCAGGAAGGAATAGATCCAGTACAATGAAAAATGACGACTGATAGGAAGGGAGAAAACAGAAAAAACAAATAATGTGAGTACAGAGTCTGAGAAATGAGAACTGATATAGTATTAGGACAGATACATGCATTTTAATAAATATTGAGAAACTCACTATTTTGCAGGATGGTTTGACAACCTGGTAATTGTAATAATCATGACCCACTAAATATAATGTTCAATTTTAAGTTGTGAGAGGTAGATAAATGTGAAATTGAAAATACTTTGGGAGTAGCTGGGTGGCTCAGTCAGTTAAACATATGACTCTTGATTTCAGCTCAGGTCTCTATCTCAGAGTTGTTAGTTCAAACCCCGCAGGGGTCTCCACATCCAGAGGAGCCTACTTAAGAAAATAAATGAAATAAAAATAACATGAAATAAAATATTTTCATCCAAAATGGTAAAACTAAAAACTGGTATTAATCCTTTAAGGCAGGGGTGGCAAACTTTTCCTGTAAAGGGCTAAAAAGTAAATATTTTAGGCTCTGTAGGCCATATGATCTCTGTCAGTCTCCGCTCGGCTGTTTCAGTCTGTGTTCTCGTAAAACTTCATTCAAAAGGGCACCTGGGCGGCTCAGTCAGTGAAGCAGCCAACTCTTGATTTAGGCTCAGGTCATGACCTGCAGGGCTCGGGTCAGGCTCCACCCTCAGCATGGCATCTGCTTGAGGTTCTTTCCTTCTCCCCCCCAACCCCTTGCATGCACATGTGCGTGCTTGCTCACGCTCAATAATTTTTTAAAATATATTTTTTTTAAGATTTTATTTATTTGACAGAGAGAGACAGTGAGAGAGGGAACACAAGCAGGGGGAATGGGAGAGGGAGAAGCAGGCTTCCCACCAAGCAGGGAGCCCAATGTGGGGCTCAGTGTCAGGACTCTGAGATCACGACCCGAGCCAAAGGCAGACGCTCAACGACTGAGCCACACAGGTGCCCCAAATTAAAAAAAAAAATCTTTAAAAAAGAACTTTACCCACAAAATTAACAGGAGGCCAGAGTTAGCCAATCCTTGCCTTAAGGGAAAACTTGAATGTCTAAAACAACTTGTTCTAAGACAGACAGAAAGAAATATAAAACCAAACAAAATAAAGATTCACTGTCTCTAATTTAAAAACAGAGTAATCAAGGCAGAGAGAGTGCTTGAGTGGCTTTTTAAAATTACATTTACATTTTATGGGGCGCCTGGGTGGCTCAGTGGGTTAAAGCCTCTGCCTTCTGCTCAGTCAGGATCCCAGAGTCCTGGGATCGAGCCCTGCATCGGGCTCTCTGCTCCGCAGGGACCCTGCTTCCTCCTCCCTCTCTGCCTGCCTCTCTGCCTACTTGGGATCCTTGTCTGTCAAATAAATAAATCTTAAAAAATAAAATAAAATTACATTTACATTTTAAAAAATTCTGGTGAAATAGACACAATGTAAAATGTACCATTTTTAGGTATACAATTCAGTGACATTAATTGCATTCACAATGTGTAACTGATACCACTATTTCAAGAACTTTTTATTGTTCTAAACAGAAACTAAGTACTTGTTAAATACTAACCCGCTCTCTGCCCAGCCTCTTGTAACCTCTATTCTCCTTTCTATCTGTATAAATTTGCCTATTTTAGGTACCTTATGACAGTAGATCATATAATATTTGCCCTTTTGTGTCTGGCTTATCTCATTTGCCATAATGTGACAGAGTTCATCCATGTTATGTGTTAGAATTTCATTTCTTTTAATGATGGAATAATATGTCATTGAATGTGCAAGTCATATTTTGTTTGCTCATCTGCTGATGGGCACTTGGGCTGTTTGCACTTTTTAGCTGTTGTGAACAATGCTGCAGTGCTGGTGTACAGGTATGCCAGAAGTACTCCATACCTTTCCATTCTTTGAGTATATACCTACCTGGAGTGGAACTGCTGGATGACATGAAAATTCTGTTTTCTTCTTTTATTTTAATGAGAGAGAGGGCCCGGGGGAGGAACAGAGTGAGAGGAACAAGCAGACTCCATGCTGAGTGGGGAGAGAGATGGGGGCTCCATTCCCTGACCCTGAGATCACAACCTGAGCTGAAACCAAGAGTCAGATGCTTAACTGACTGAGCGCCCCAGGTGCCCCTCTGGCTTTTTAAGATACAGCAGCTGCACTTCGTTACATCTCCACTAGCAATGCACAAGTGTTCCAGTTTCTCCACATCCTCATCAACATCTGTTTCATTGTTTGGTAATAGATCACATATATCTATTGGGTGTGAAATGGTATATGTTACTGTGGTTTTGATTTGTATTTTTCTAATGATTAATACTTTGGACATTAGTCCCTTATCAGAAAAATGATTCTCAAATATTT
Organism: Mellivora capensis; assembly: GCA_004024625.1. Taxonomy (NCBI): domain Eukaryota; kingdom Metazoa; phylum Chordata; class Mammalia; order Carnivora; family Mustelidae; genus Mellivora; species Mellivora capensis. The sequence goes on along the minus strand of PISX010027210.1, from coordinate 10,626 downwards.
TCTTCCATTCCTTTCACTGTTTTGGTAGTGCCCATTGATGCGCAAAAATTTTATATTTTTATAAAGTTCAATTTATTGGTTTTTTTCTTTTGATCCCTGTGCTTTGGTGTCATCTCTCGGAAATGATTATCAAATAAAAGAGTCATGCAAATCCCCTCTTTTTATCTTGTTAGAATTTTATATAGTTTTAGCTCTTATGCTTAAGTCTTTGATCCATTTTGAGTTAACTTTTGCATATAGTCTGGTAAGAGGCCAATTTCATTCTTTTACAAGTGAATATCCAGTTTTCCCACGACTATTTAAAAGTTAAAAAGACTCTTTTCCCCCAAGAAGTGGTATTGGCACCCTTGTTGAAAATCAGTAGTCTATATATGTGACAGTTTATTTCTGGGCTCTCTATTGTGTTTCATTGGTGTATATATCTGTCTTTATGGCAATGTTTTAATTAAAATTGCTTTGTAGGAAGTTCTGAAATCAGGAAACATTGTGAGCATTTCAACTTTGCTTTTCTTTTTCCTAGTTGTTTGGCTCTTCAGGGTCCCTTGAGATTCCATATGAATTTTAGATTGGATTTCTCTATTTCTTTAACAGTGCTCTTGGGATTTTGATAAGGATTGCATCAGATCTGTAGTTTGCATTGGGTAGTCTTGTCGTCTTAACAATGTTGCATCTTCAAGTTCTTGATGACACAGTGTCTTTTCATTTATTTAGGTCTTCTAAAATTTCTTTCAGCAATGTTTTATTTTTCAGTATATAAGTCCTGAGCCATCTTGGTTATATTTAATCCTAACTTTTTGTTATTGATGCTGTTATAAGTGGACACTAAAAAATTTTCCTTCTCAGATTGTTCATTTATGTAATAAGTAGAAGTGCAAGTGATTTTTGACAGGATTTTATGTCCTGCAATTCTTCTGATTCTTGTCTTGCTGTAAATAGTTGTTGGGCCTTTTTTTTTTTTTTTTTGGTATAAGTTTTTTACTAGAAAATCATACCATCTTTGGAGAAATATGATTTTACTTCTTTCATTCCAATTTTGATACCTTTAATTCCTCTTCTTACCTAATTGCTATGGCTAGGATATCCAGTACCATATAGCGTAGAAATGATGGAAGCAGGCATTCTTGTCTTCCTTTTAGGGATGTAGATTTCAGTCTGTCATTATTGAGTCTGATGTTAGCCATGGAATTTTCGTATTTGAACTTCATCATGTTCTCTTTTATTCCTGGTTTATACATGCTTTTTTTTTTAATCAGAAAAGGTTTTTGAATTTTGTCAAATGCTTTTTTTTTGTGCACCAATTGAGATGATCATGTGTTTTTTCCTTTGTCCTTCATTTCTTCATTTTTTATTCATTTTCATTTTCTTCATTTTTTTCTTCATTCATAAATATGGCCTATCACATTGATTTTCCTACATTGAACCATGCTTTTATTCCAGGAATAAGTTCCACATAGCTGTTGTATATATTCCTTTCAATGTGCTACTGAATTCAGTTTGCTAGTATTTTGTTAAAGATTGTTGCATCGATATAAGATAATGGTCTGTGATTTTTTTTTTTTTGTAGTTTTTATGTCTATGCTATAAGGTAATGCTGATTTCATAGAATGAATTAGGATATCTTCCCTCCTTTTCAAGTTTTTGGAAGATTTTGACAAAGATTGGTGTTAATTCCTTTTCAAGTGTTAGATACAATTCAACAGCAAAGACATCTGTTCCTTGACTGTTCTTTCTTGGAATGTTTTGATTATATTCAGTCTCCTTACTATAAGTCTATTCCATTTTTCTGTATCTTCATGATTTAACTTGGTTTGGTTATGGGTTTCTAAGAATTTTTCAATTTCATTTAGGTTATGTACTTTTTTTAGCTTACACTAGTGTATAAAATTCTCTTAAAATCTTTATTTCTCTAAAATCAGTAATGTCACCATTTTTTGTGCTGATTTTAGTGATTTGAGTCTTCAATTTAGTCAGTCTAGCTAACGACTTTTCATTTGTTGCTCTTTGAAAGAATCAACTTTTGTTTTTTATTTTTTCTTTTTTATGCTCTTATTTTATCTTTATTTCTTTTTTTAATATAAACATTCATAGCTATAAATTTCCCTCTGAACACTGCTTTTGCTCTGTCGTGTAAGTTTTGGTATGTTGTATTCTTGTCTTCTCATCTCTCAATGTACTTTTTTATTCTCTTATGATTGCTTCTTTTACCCATTGTTTGTATAGAGTATGTTAAGTTCCACCTTTTGAGAATATTCCTATTTTCATTCTGTTTTTGATTTCTAATTTCCTTCCATTGTGATTGAAAAAGTCGTTTTGTACTTTTTGCTCTTTTACAATTTATCATTTTGTTTCAAGCCTAACATAATGTGCTACTCTTGAGACTGTGCTTTGTGCACTTGAAAAGAATGTCATTCTGCTGTAGTTGAATTGAGCATTTTATGTATGTCTGTTAGGTATATTGGTTATAGTGTTGTCAAGTCCTCTATTTATTTATTGATATTCTGTCTAGTTGTTGTTGTTTCATGTTGTTGAAAGTGCAGTATTGAAGTTTCATACTATTGCTTAACTTTTTATAAATTCTGTTCATTTTTGTTTCAGATCTTTTGGGCTCTGTTGGTAGGTACATATACTTTTACATTTTTTATGTCTTGCTATATTGAAGCTTTAGTCAATATATAATGTCCTCTTTTGTCCCTTGTAATCTTTCCTTGATTTAAATTTTATTTCTTTTCTGACACTAATATAGCCACTTCCACTTTTGGGTGATTACTATTCATGTGGAATGTCTTTTTTCAACCTTTTTTCTTTGTGTCCTTATCTGTACAGAACCTCTTGTAGACAGTATGTAGACAGATCCTGATTTTTTTTTTCCTTTAAGATTCATGTATTTATTTTAAAGTATGTATGTGTGAGGGTGAGCCAAGGGGGAGGGGCAGAGGGAAAAGGAGAAAGAATCTCAAGCAGACTCCTCGCTGAGCACAGAGCCGCAGTGGGAGCTCAGTATCATGACCCTGAGATCATGACCTGAACCAAAACCAAAAGTCAAGCACTCGACCAACTGCACGTCCCAGGCTCCCCAAGAGATCCTGTTATTTTATCTGATCTTTTTCTGCTGTTTCATAAGAGTTTAATACGTTTACATTTAATGTGTTTTCTGAAGGATTTACTTCTGTCACTTATTTTTTTGCATTCTATATGATTTTTTGTTCCTCGATTTCTTAACTACTCCATGTTTTTCATACTTAGTTGAGTTTTGGCTAATGTGCCATTTTGATTCACTTCTTGTTTCCTTTTCTACATGTTTATTTAGTTATTTTCTTGGTGGTTACCTTGAGAATTACAAATAACATCTTAAACTTATAATAACCTAATTTCAATAATACCAACTTAATATCAAGAGTATACAATCTCCTTCTGTACATCTCCATTCCTCTCCTTTTATATTTGTCACAGATTACATTTTTATATATTGTATTCCTATTGACATAGCTTTATAATTATTGTTTTATGTATTTGCCCATTAAATCATATTGGAAAAAGAGAAAAGTTACAAACAATATTGAAAGTACAATCATGGGATGCCTAGGTGGCTCTGTTGGCTAAGCATCTGCCTTCAGCTCAGGTCATGATCCCAGGGTCCTGGGATCAAGCCCCACATTGGACTTTTTACTCAGTGGGGAGCCTGCTTCTCCTTCTCCCTCTATGCTCTATGCTATCTCTCTCTCTCTCTCTCTCTCTCTCTCAGAAAATAAATAAATCTTAAAATTATTAAAATGAGGGGCGCCTGGATGACTCAGTTGGTTAAATGTCTGCCTTCGGTTCAGGTCATGATCCCAGGGTTCAGGAATCAAGGACCACATGCTGCTGAGCAGGAATCTTCTTCTCCCTTTTCCCCTGCTGATCCCTCTGCTTGTGCTCTCTTTCTCTTTCTCAAATAAATAAAATCTTAAAAAAAAAAAAAAAGTAAAATCATCCTAGATTTATATTTACCTATATACTTACTTTCTCTGTGTTATCTTTAATTTTTCTCAGGGTTTCTATTTACTGTCTAGTGTCTTTTCATTTTAGCCTGAAAGTCTCTTTTGCATTTCCGGTAGGCCAGTCTACTAGTAATGAACTCCATCAGCTTTTGTTTAATGGAAATGTCTTAATTGCAATTCATTCTTAAAAGTTAATTTTATCAGATACAGATTTCTTGGTTGACAGTTTTTATCCCCAGATTTTATAAATAAGCCATCCCACTGCTTTCTCACTTCCATGGTTTATGAGGAGAAATCAGCTGTTAATCTTATTAGGGACCCTTTGTCCATGACAAGAGTCTTCTCTTGATGTTTTCAAAATTGTCTTTTTCTCTCAGTTTTGACAGTTTGAGTATAATATGGCTGAATGTGGATCTGTGTGAGTTTTTCCTGCTTGGAGTATGTTGAAATTCTTGAGTGTGAATATCTGTATCTTTCCTTAAATTTGGTAAGTTTTTTTTTGCCATTGTTTCTTCCCCTTTCTCTGTCTCTTCTTCTGAGTCTCCTAGTGTATGTGTAGCTACATTTGATGATATCCTACAGATCCCTCAGACTCTGTTTGTTATTACTTCCTTTTTTTTTTCTCTCTGTCACACTGAATACTTCCAATTGTCTTATCTTCAGATTTGTTGATCATTTTTTTTCTGCTGAAATCTGCTGTTGAATTTCTGTAGTGATTTTTTTCATTTTATATAATTTCTTTTTTAAAAAAGATTGTATTTATTTATTTGATAGAGAGATCACAAGTAGGGAGAGAGGGAGAAGCAGGCTCTCTGCTCAGCAGGGAGCCTATTGCAGAGCTCGATCCCCAGACTCTGGGATCATGACCTGAGCTGAAGGCAGGGGCTTAACCCACTGAGCCACCCAGGTGCCTCTCATTTTGTAAAATTTCTGTCTCCCTATTATGCTCTTGGCTTTCTCATAGCTCATTTTGCTGATTCCCTTTAGTTCTTTGTCATGTAACACAGTTGATTTAACATTTTTGACTAATAATTAAAATGCCTGGGCTTCCTCAGGGATGGTTTCTTCCCATTTTTCCCCCTGCAAATAAGCTTTCCTGTTGCTTGCTCTCTATATATAATTTGAGAACTGAATTGGGTATTGAAAGTGTCATATTGAGATATATATGGAAATTTAATTATCCCACTCCTTAGGGATTGCTGAGTATTTCTTGTTGAGCCATAAAGCCAACTGTTTGTTACTCTTCCAAACTGTTTTTGCAAGGTGTGTATTCCTTGTTGTGTGTGGTTACTGAAATTTCTATTCTGTCATCTCTGTGGTCAGCCAGTTATCTGATAAGGATTTCCTTAAATACCTGGCTCCTAAAAGAGGAAGAAAACAAAGCGACAAGTACATACTGACTCTCCAAATTCCTTAAAAGATGCTTCATCTCATAGGACTTGAAGCTCCAATGGCCAGCACAAAAGCTCAGCGATAAAAAGCAGCAATCACCAGCCAGAGCACAGAATCCAATATTTGGATGACAGAGCCTTTATTATGTATCCTGACTCCGGTGAGCCACACCAGAAATGCAAGAGGCTAGCCGTAGTCTACTTCTTGGAGCTTTTGGAATGGGAAATCAGGATGATGGTACCTGGTACCATGCAAAATACTGAAATTTAACAGCCTCTTTGACTGGACACCAGAACCCCAAAATAGTTAACTTCAGATAGTTCTTAGGAGTTCAGTAGTCGTTTAGGTAGAGGGATGGATTCCTGGAGCTTCCTGTTCCTCCCATTTTTTTTTGTGATACTCCTAAGTAGCTTAGGAATTGAATTGCTCTCCAGGGTAGAAGTGCTCTGCTTAATCAAGGAGATTAATATGTAAAAACTGCAACCAGAACAGTGAAACCCCCTAAACCACTTCTTGGTTTAGCTCCTACATCAGCAGTGCATTTATGTCCATTACTGGGGGACATGGGAGGAGTCTCCTGTGGTAAACTGAATGTTCCAGAGAGGAAAAAAGTAAACTAAGGATGTTCACCTCCCCCACCACCCCCCAAAAAGGGGCTTGCATTTTCTTCCATTGCTGGATTTTCCAGTTGTTGATTCTTTGTTACACTAAAGCTGAGAGCTTTACCTGTAATTTTTAAGTCTGTAATATGTAGCACCCTTATGTTTAATTATACAAATAATGCTAACCAGCAAGAAAAAAAAGTAAATTGGGAAAAGACACAATAAAAACAAAAATTTCATTTGTATATTCTAAAAATACTCAAATGGGTATATTGGACTATGAATGTATTTATGAAAAAATACTGTATTTTAGTAAATTATACTCAATGTGCATTATATAGTCAGTAGTGAAGCAGATCAGCCCACATGTCTCAGTGGCTTCAAACAGCAATCATTTTTATTTTTTGCACATATATCTGTCATTCACTTTGGGGTTAGATGATATATTGACCATCTGACTTCAAGTTGTATGTTAGGTCCATGTCGTTCCCACATATCTCTCATTCATCTTGAGCAAATAGACTGACCAGGACATGTTCTTTTTTTGGTGATGGCAGAGGTGCAGGAGAGCAAGCCAATTTCCTGAGCACGTTTTAGACTCTACTTGCATCACATCTACTAACATCATCCTTTTGGCCAAAATTCATGAGGCAGAGCCCAGAGTTATGGAGTGGGAGAGATTATACCCCACCTCTAATGGGAAGACTTGCAGAGTCACAGGGCAAAGGTTATAGTTTGTGGTAGAATTTGAGTATGTAAGAAGGCCTAGGGCTCCAGTCTTCGAAAAAACTCAGTGATCCTGTATATTATTCAGACTTTAGATCCCAATGAAACCCATTCATGCTTTGAGAAAGTGCTATAGGAATTTTAATCATTGATTTATTAAATTTACTTTTCTAGAATTGAAATATATATGAAATAAAGACTGTAGCACTTTTAATTTTATGAGTAACCCATAAGCTATATTATATTGTCATAATTTTTATCCTAAATATTCCTTTAATTGAATACTTTTACTACATTGACATAGAAGATATTCAGTAATGTTGATTAGTTGGTACTGTTCCAGTCTCAAGTTATGACTTTAGGGTATTATTTGGCAGAAAAGATTAGAAAGAAAGGGAGAAAATGAAATGAACATTAATTAGATGCCTCCTGTATGCCAGGTATTATAAGACATCATATCTGTGTCTCATTTTGTCTTTAGATATCCTCCCTCTGTGTTTTTTTTTTTTCCTTTTCTTTGATACAGATAAAATACCTGGAATCCAGAAACATTTGTTGTTATTTTTATCATTTTTGGATTTTGAGTCACTTAGAGAGCATGAGGGACTAGGGTTTTAATTCAGAAAGTCTACTCCAAAACCCATGTTTTCCTGGCTCATTTGGAAACCCTACAAGGAAATGTAACTGCTGTCACATCTTGTCAATACCTTGGGCATGTTGTCGAACTCAAAGGCTTCTTTTCCCCCTCCCTGTAGAGGAACTGACCTGAAACCTATGTCTTGGTCATTGAGCAACCTTTCAACCAGGTTTCAGTTTTATCATGTGTGAATGTCAGGATTACTCAGCAAGTAGAAAGAGATAATTAGAATTGAAGGACCAGTGAGAAGCTATCTTAGATAAGGAGAGAGCCCTTTGTAATAATTGAAACACAGCAGCTTTTTGGTGTATCTCATTCCCACCCATTGTTGAGAAGGTAGAAGAGGACTCAAGGCCATTGCACCCCTCCAGTAAATAAATACCCCTCATCTTGAGGATTACAATTTTTAGTTTTGTTTTTCAGAAAATGTCTACTCTCTTAGTTACCTTTTAAGTGTTATTGACAGTCAAAACAAAATATATGAATTGCCACTATTTTCATATTATTTTATGTAATTACATGCAGTTGACTCCTGAACAATGCTGGGGTTAGGAGTGCCATCCCCTGCACAGTTGAAAATCCATGTGTAATTTTCGACTCCCCCAAAATGTGACTCCTAATAGCCTCCTAATAACCTACTGTTGACCAGAAGCTTTCCCAATAACATGAACTGTTAACATGTGTTTTTATGTTACATGTATTATATGTTGTACTCCTACAGTTAAGCTAGAGAAAAAAAGTTATTGAGAAAATCATAAGAAAGAGAAAATATTATTACAGTATTGTATTTCTCAAAAAATCCACATATAAGCAGATCCATGCAGTTCAAACTCATGTTCAGGGGTCAACTGTAGTTATTATTTGTATGTTTGTATTATAGATTTATATGTCGTATATTTGGATATTAATATAATTTTGTTTGATATTGTCTAAATACTTTAGTGTTTTTGTAGCATATAAATAATGCCTACATAAAACTTCTTTAATTTGGAAAATATTATATTGTTCCTATTGCCCGTGTTTGGTGCTACAGTTTTAGTTGACTCTGTTTAGGCTAATTTCATTTTCTTTTAATATGTCTTACTGTACTTTTTCTTTTCTCAGTTCCTTTAAATAAATAATGTAACTGTTGGCTTACTTATTAGTATCATCTTTTGAAATTGTCCTTTTGTTTGTTTTCAAATGCAGTATGCAACTTATATGCTAAATTTAGATTGGAGGGTTTTTCTTGGATAAAATTTTTTTGATTCTCTTTTGACTTGGCCAGGAAGCACACATGAAATGCTAAAAGCCAATTTGACAGGGAATAGGCAATGAAAAACTAACAACATCTCCAACACAGAGTAAGGTGGATAAAAGATTGAAAAATCCATGTAAACTGACTGTATCAATTGATAAGCTGAGAGTGGGGTAAGACTTGATTGTTTTGGCTTTACAGAAGACTGTTTGCCTGTTTTGGTGATACCCATTGTTTCATGTCTGTGTCGATAAATTTATAATATATAGGATTTTTACCTTAACATAAAATTTTACATCTTATAGGATTTTGCTTTAATATAGATCTAGTTCTTACTACAGAATGTTTCAGTTCACGGCAGTACAGTTTGTTTCTAATTAAATTGTAAAAGACTGCCATTTCCATGGAAAAAAATATTTACATGTATAGTTTTTTTTGATTCCTAAGAAAAAACTTTGAGTAGATAATATCCCCATTTTAGATAAGAGTAAACAAAGGGGCAGGAGATAAGTAACTTGCCCCAGGTCATGTAGAATAAAAAGTGTTGGAATTAGGAGTCAGATTCTTCATCTGTCAGTCTGACTCTAACTAAGGTTTATATTCTGAATGACATAGCCACATTCTCTAGCATAGCACTTCTTAGACCTCAATCCACAGGCCTCTAGGAGTTCCCAAAACCATTTCAAAGGTCAGGGGGTCAAAACTATTTTCATAAGAACATCAAAACATAAGTTGCCTTCTTTATTGTATTGTCATCCAAACTGATAGTATAAAAAGATTGGTGGGTAAAGCTGCTGGTTCCTTACGTAGATCCAGGCTGAACTATAGTAATAGTAATTGTATCCTTCACTGCCATGCGTTTGCAATTAAGAGGGAAAAAAGCCCATTTCACTTAAGAATGTCAATGATAATGTGGTTAAAATGGGAGTCACATCTTTTTAATATTCTGTACAAGTAATTGGAAGGACATATAAAGCACTTATGTTGTACACCAAAGTACCAGGGTTGTCTCAAAGAGAAGAATTTGTGTCATCTTCGAGTTGTGAACTGCCCACTTGCTTCATAGAGCACCTTGTTACTTGACACAATGACTGACAGACAAATTTATGATTTTGTAGACTTGAGTATTTGGCAAACAAAGTAAGCCTTTCACCTCAAAGAAAAGAATGGGTGGTATTTTTTGCCGGTAAAATTAGAGCTTTCAAGAGAAAATGAGAATTTTAGAAAACTTGATTCTGCCACCATGATTCTCACGGCTACCTCATACTTAAAGATTTTTCTGAGAAAATGGGTGATGAAGTCAACAACTGTGATGTTTTTAAATAATACAATGAATTAGGTCATCATTTAGAAGATCTGTGTAACTCAGGGAACCAGTATTTCCACATGACCAATTTATAATGTTACAAAATCCCTTCAAAGCTGATGAATTTTCATGCAACATAGTATAAAAAGTTTCAGATTTCTTATTGTAAATAAATTTCAAGAAACTTTTAAAGTTTTGATGTAGTATCAGAAAAAATATCTATAGTTTATTCGAAAAAACTATATAATAAGTTTCCCTTTTCTAACTATTTGAGTGAAGGTAGGCCTTCTTTAGATTTTTTTTTAAGATTTTCTTTATTTATTTGACAGACAGAGATCACAAGTAGGCAGAGGCAGGCAGAGAGAGAAGGGGAAGCAGGCTCCCCACTGAGGAGAGAGCCCGATGTGGGGCTCGGTCCCAGAACCCCAGGATCGTGACCTGAGCTGAAGGCAGAAGCTTTAACCCACTGAGCCACCCAGGCGCCCCTTCTTTAGATATTTCAAGTTCAACAATATGTGGCAACAGACTGAATGCAGAGCAAATAGAAAAATCTTCAATTAAGCTAGATATAAAAAAGATTTTTAAAAATTAAAATAGTGCTCACTGCTATTCAACATAGTACTAGAAGTCCTAGCCTCAGCAATCAGACAACAAAAAGAAATTAAAGGCATCCAAATCAGCAAAGAAGTCAAACTATCACTCTTTGCAGATGATATGATACTCTATGTGGAAAACCCAAAAGACTCCAC
>PISX010027209.1:9044-23413 GCA_004024625.1 Mellivora capensis | reverse complement strand
ATCATACAGCAATTCAGTAACGTGGCAGGATACAAAGTCAATGTACAGAAATCAGTGGCTTTCTTATACACTAACAATGAAAATACAGAAAGGGAAATTAGAGAATCGATTCCATTTACTATAGCACCAAGAACCATAAGATACCTGGGAATAAACCTAACCAAAGAGGTAAAGGATCTGTACTCGAGGAACTACAGAAGACTCATGAAAGAAATTGAGGAAGACACAAAAAGATGTAAGACCATTCATTCCATGCTCTTGGATCGGAAGAATAAACATTGTTAAAATGTCTATACTGCCTAGAGCAAGCTATACTTTTAATGCCATTCCGATCAAAATTCCAGTGGTATTTTTCAAAGAGCTGGAGCAAATAATCCTGAAATTTGTATGGAATCAGAAGAGACCCCGAATTGCTAAGGAAATGTTGAAAAAGAAAAACAAAACTGGGGGCATCACATTACCTGATTTCAAGCTTTACTACAAAGCTGTGATCACCAAGACAGCATGGTACTGGCATAAAAACACACAGACCAGTGGAACAGAGTAGAGAGCCCAGATATGGACCCTCAACTCTATGGTCAAACAATCTTTGACAAAGCAGGAAAAAATATACAATGGAAAAAAGACAGTCTCTTCAATAAATGGTGCTGGGAAAATTGGACAGCTACATATAGAAGAATGAAACTAGACCATTCTCTTATACCGTATACAAAGATAAACTCAAAATGGATAAAAGACCTCAATGTGAGACAGGAATCCATCAGAATCCTAGAGGAGAACATAGGTAGTAACCTCTTCAATATCAACCACAGCAACTTCTTTCAAGATATGTCTCCAAAGGCAAAGGAAACAAAAGTGAAAATGAACTTCATCAAGATCAAAAGCTTCTGCACAGCACAGGAAACGGTCAACAAAACAAAGAGGCAACCCACGGAATGGGAGAAGATACTTGCAAATGACAGTACAGACAAAAGGTTGATATCCAGGATCTATAAAGAACTTCTCAAACTCAACACATACAAAACAGATAATCATGTCAAAAAATGGGCAGAAGACATGAACAGACACTTCTCCAATGAAGATATACAAATGGCTCTCAGACACATGAAAAAATGTTCATCATCACTAGCCATCAGGGAGATTCAAATTAAAACCACATTGAGATACCACCTCACACCAGTTAGAATGGCCAAAATTAGCAAGGCAGGAAACTACATGTGTTGGAGAGGATGTGGAGAAAGGGGAACCCTCTTACACTGTTGGTGGGAATGCAAGTTGGTGCAGCCAATTTGGAGAACAGTGTAGAGATTCCTTAAGAAATTAAAAATAGAGCTTCCCTATGACCCTGCAATTGCACTACTGGGTATTTATCTCAAAGATACAGATGTAGTGAAAAGAAGGGCCATCTGTACCTCAATGTTTATAGCAGCAATGACCACGGTTGCCAGACTGTGGAAAGAACCAAGATGCCCTTCAATGGACGAATGGATAAGGAAGATGTGGTCCATATACACTATGGAGTCTTATGCCTACATCAGAAAGGATGAATACTCAACTTTTGTAGCAACATGGACAGGACTGGAAGAGATTATGCTGAGTGAAATAAGTTAAGCAGAGAGAGTCAGTTATCATATGGTTTCACTTATTTGTGGAGCATAACAAATAACATGGAGGACATGGGGAGATGGAGAGGAGAAGGGAGTTGAGGGAAATTGGAAGGGGAGATGAACCATGAGAGACTATGGGCTCTGAAAAACAATCTGAGGGTTTTGAAGGTGCGGGGGTGGGATGTCGGGGGAGCCAGGTGGTGGATATTACGGAGGGAACGTATTGCATGGAGTACTGGGTGTGGTGCATAAACAATGAATTCTGTTACACTGAAAAGAAATAAATTTAAAAAAAAGAAATGGAGGAAGACACAAACAAATGGAAAAATGTTCCATGTTCATAGACTGGAAGAATAAATATTGTGAAAATGTCTATGCTACCTAGAGCAATCTACACATTTCATGCAATCTCTATCAAAATGCCATCAATTTTTTTCAAAGAAATGGAACAAATAATCTTAAAATTTATATGGAACCAGAAAAGACCCCAAATAGCCAGAGGAATGTTGAAAAAGAAAACCGAAGTTAGTGGCATCACAATTTCAGACTTCAAGTTCTATTAGAAACCTGTCATCATCAAGACAGTATGGTACTGGCACAAAAACAGACACACAAATCAATGGAAGAGAATAGAGAGCCCAGAAAGGGACCCTCAACTCTATGGTCAACTAATCTTCGACAAAATAGGAAAGAATGTCCAATGGAAAAAAGACAGTCTCCTCAACAAATGGTGTTGGGAAAATTGGACAGCCACATGCATAAGAATGAAACTGGACCATTTCCTTATACCATACAAAAAAATAGACTCAAAATGGATGAAAGTCCTCAATGTGAAACAGGAATCCATCAAAATCCTTGAGAAGAACATAGGCAGCATCCTCTTCAACCTCAGCTGCAGCAACTTCTTCCTAGTAACATCGCCAAAGGCAAGGGAGGCAAAGGCAAAAATGAACTATTGGGACTTCAAGATAAAAATCTTTTGTACAGCAAAGGAAACAGTCAACAAAACCAAAAGATAACTAACTGACAGAATGGGAGAAGATATTTGCAAATGACATATCAGATAAAGGGATGGTATCCAAAATCTATAAAGAACACATCAAACTCAATATCCAAATAACAAATAGTGCAATCAAGAAATGGGCAGAAGACATGAATAGATATTTCTGCAAAGACACCCAAATGGCACACCAGTCAGAATGGCTAAAATTAACCAGTCAGGAAATGACAGGAACTGGTGAGGATGTGGAGAAAGCAGAACCCTCCTACACTGTTGGTGGGAATGCAAGCTAGTGCAGCTATTCTAGAAAACAGTATGGAAGTTCCTCAAAAAGTTGAAAATAGAGCTACCCTATGACCCAGCAATTGCACTACTGGGTATACAAATGTAGATACAAATGTAGTGATCTGAAGGACATGTGCATCTGAATGTTTATAGCAGCAATGTCCACAATATCTGAATTATGGAAAAAGCCTATATGTCCATCCAGATGAATGGATAAAGAAGAAGTGGAATACTATGCTGCCATCAAAAAACCTGAATTCTTGGGGCACCTGGCTGGCTCAGTGGGTTAAGCCTCTGCCTTTGGCTCAGGTCATGGTCTCAGGGTGCTGGGATTGAGTCCCGCATCAGGATCTCTGCTCAGCAGGGGCCTGCTTCCTCCTCTCTCTCTGCCTACCTCTCTGCCTACTTGTGATCTCTCTCTCTGTCAAATGAATAAATAAAATCTTTAAAAAAAAACCTTAAGTTTTGCCCTTTGCAATGATATGGATGGAACTAGAGGATATTATGCTAAGTGAATAAGTCAATCAGAGAAATCAATTATCATATGATCTTACTAATATGAGGAATTTGAGAAACAAGAAGGAGGATCATAAGGGAAGGGAGGGAAAAATGAAACAAGATGAAACCAGAGAGGGAGAAAAACCATAATAGACTCAATCTCAGGAAACAAATTGAGCATTGCTGGAAGGGAGGCGGGGGAGGCATGGGGTGACTGGGTAATGGACACTGGGGAGGGTATGTGCTATGGTGAGTCCTGTGAATTGTGCAAGACTGATGAATCACATACCTGTACCCCTGTAATAAATAATACATTATATGTTGATTAAAAAGAACACATAAAAAAGAGTAATACTTAGGTGTAACACAAAATATGTATAAGATCTATGCATGGAAAACTACAAAACACTGATGATAATAAAATATATAGTTTAAGTTTTGTTCACCAAGAGGGCCTAGAAGCAATTATATCTTGGTAGCAATGAACATAATCAGCATCCAGATCTTGGTTGCTAATACCATTCTCCGATAAAAAGGACAAGGACTTCCTGAAGAAATGGCTGATTTTAGGGTAAAGGACAGAATGTACAAGATGAGCCTGGAGCATCTTTTAATGCCAGAAAATAAGGGAGTGCTTATAAAACAAAGGTACTGGGTATGACACAGGAGTTAAGAAAAAGAACTTGCAATGGCTAAAGCTGGAGAAACTTGAGCCACAAAAGAATCAAAGTAGCACTGGCTTGTGACCTCAAATATAAAATAAATTTCCTTAAGTCCACAAATCTTCCATGTAGATGAATCCCAAATAATTTCCACACAGATACTCTGCCTTCAAGGAGGTGGAACATAACTCTATTCCCTAAGTGAGGGCTGCAAATGACTTCCTTTCAATGTCATGTGCAGTCTGAAGAAAGGGTAAATGAGGAGCCATATAGTAGAAAAACCCAACAAACACTAACTACCTCAGCCAGCTGATCAAGGTCAATGTCAACAGTGGTAAGTCATCTTAACAGTATATTCCCTTGATATAATGTAATGAAAATGGCACTTGACCTCAGTGGTTTTTAACCCCCAAACCCATCATCCCTATCTGACCATGAGAAAAATGTCAGACAAGCCCAATGAGGGCAGCAATCTACAAAATATCTGATGAGCATTTTTCAAATCTGCCAAGGTCATAAAAAACAAAGAAAGTCTGAGGAACTGTCATCCATCAGAGAAGACTAAGGAAACATGACTAGATGTAATGTAGTATCCTTGATGTGATCCTGGAAGAGGCAAAGGATGTTAGGAAAAAACTAGTAAAATCCAAATAAAGTATGAAATTGAAATTTACCAGTGTTGGATTCTTAGTTGTAACTGGTATAACACAGTAACATAACATGTTGAGGATAGGGTGTGATGTATATGGGAACTGTCTGTACTGTTTTGGCAACTTTCTTCATGAACTGAAACCTATTCTAAAATAAAATGTTTGTTTAAATTTTAAAAATAATAGGATTGGGGCATGCAGGGTAGAGAAGGATTGGAAGTTGTATTGGGGCATCCCTGATAAAGTGACATTTAAGCAAGGCTTAAAGGAGACGAGAGAGTTAGCCATAGAAATTTCTGAGGAACAGTGCCATGGGCAGAGGGAAGTATCAGTGCAAAGGCCTGAGGCAGCAATGTTCCTGGTATCTTTAGAGAACAGCAAGAAGGTCGACTGTAAATGCATCATAGGGACCCAGAGGAGCTGGAAGGAGAAAAATTGAGGAGAGGCCAGAAAGGTAACTGGCTGTGGAAGAAAAGATGCTGTAGTACATTGCAGTGCACTGTGTGATGTTGGCTTTGACTTGAGCCACTGCTGAATTCTGAGCAGGTGAAACATGTCACGCAACCTGGGTTTTAAAAGCATCCCCTTCACTAATGAAGACATTAGTGAAAAAACTGGTGAAACTTGAATAAAGTCTGTAAACTACGGTTCATTAATAGAGATCCATCCATGTTAATTTCTTAGTGTTGCAATCCATGTAATATGGATGGTTATGTAAGAAGTTAACATTAAGGAAACTGAGTGAAAGGTATGTGAGCACTGTCTGTACTGTCTTTGAAACTTTTCTGTAAATTTGCAATTATTCCAAAATAAAAGTTTATTAAGAAAACAAATTGCATACAAAGAGGCCAGATCTATCAAGTGTTTGTTTATAACCAAAATAGGGGGGATGGAGTATGAGAGAAATTTGGAAGTGATGGATATGTCAATCACTTTGATTGTGATGATGGTATCATGGGTGTATGCATATATCCAAGCTTACTGAATTATATACATTAAATATATGCAGTTTTCATATGTGTTATATCTCAATCAAGCTATTAAAACAATAAACTATACTATCATCTCTTAAAAAAATGAAATTGCACTGTAGGAAACAAGGGGAGATCAATTACTTCAGTCAGAAGCTTGGACCCATCACATGCCTATCTTAAATGCCAATCCTTAACACACCCAAATCACAGATTTCATTTCCCACAGAAAGATGGCCAAAGATTCATTCTCATACTCATGTTGTGGTCAGCAGCGGAAGGGATCTCTCCTAAGGCTCAGACCAGAAGAGGAGCTTTGGAATTCTCAGCAGGACAAGAAAGGATGGAATTGTGTAGGTCATAAGTAAGCAAACCTTGAAAGATTATTTGAAAGCGAACCAATAACACATGTACAGAGTTCCTCGTAAGTATCCAGTAAAACAGTAGGAGGCAGGGATGCCCCAGGGGAGGGAATACTTAAATGCTCCCTAGTTGACACTTTCCTGCATTTCTCCAAGTACTGAATTCAGATTCTAAATATCAGTGGGCTGATTTCTCATCACTTTATATTCCGCCACTTAATTTGTGGCCTTGAGACTCTAACCACATCTTAGTTTAGATAAGCTACCTTATATTTAGTACTGGCATAACACTATAATAGTTTATGGTCAAAAGGTAGGGATTTAAAATGGTCAACCACTGACAGTTCTTCCACAGTTTCCTCTCTTCAGTGTCCATAGTATTTTTTTTAAGATCTTATTTATTTGACAGAGAGAGAGAGAGACAGAGCGAGCGTGCGCACAAGCAGGGGGAGTAGCAGGCAGAGGGAGAGAAAGAGAAGCAGGCTCGCCGAGAGCCTGAAGCAAGACTTGACCCCAGGACCCTGGGATCACGACCTGAACCAAAGGCAGATGCTCAACTGACTGAGTCACCCAGATGCCCCCTCAACACCCATAGTATATAATTAAATTGTCATTTGCTTGAAGTTAAAGCCTTTCTGCATTCACTCTTGTCAGTTGTTTTCCCCTTCGGAAAAAGCTGCTTCCTCTCTTGGAATGGCTTCTGTCTGTGCTACATTGGTCAAATTTCTTATTACTTGCCATTTAGCAATGACTAAATAATGACACTTGCACTAATATATAATTGATACCTATTTGGAGAAGCTGGTAGGGGAGACTTTTTGATCATAGAAAATCAAATAGATCTTTTCTGTTACGCTTCAATGTCATCCTCACGGTAAGCTGTGAAAAACCTTTCCAGAGAAGATAAGTCATCCCACTAAACTCACACTTCCATGTCCTATCATGCATAAGTGGGTGACTGATCATTGTTGCTTTTCTTTTTCCGCATGCCACATCCCTATTAACCTTACCTGGGGACAAAAATGAAATATTCTAACTTACAGAATGATGACTTATTGAAAACTACATGAATGACTTTCTTTCTTTTTTTTTTTTTTTAAGGAAAAGGGATACATTTCTTTAGAATTGTATTGATTTATCCCCAGGAACTCCAAAGGCTCTGAAAGAGATGAATGAGCTCCACATTACTGTCACTATTTTTCTTAAAACATCTATTAATTATTCAAAGTATGCTAAGGGGTATTTCAGAGACACAGCAAAATGTTTAAATAGATACTTCCAAATATCTTATATGGTTGTTTAATATTTATGATGCTTCTACAATGTGTTCTCACCTTTATAAAATACAATGACCCTAGATCTCTTCTATGGAACATCACTTGCCTCACAATAAATAAATGGATATAAAAGCTGTGCTAACTACCTTAAGTTTTACACCATCTAATTTATCTTTCATAGGACTAACATCTTAAAGCAAGGTGTAGAATACAGAAAAAGCTAAACCCATCTAGTATTAACAAAAATAGGACCTCATATTTTTAATGCTCTATAAATTATAAACCACTTTTCCATGAATTAACTTGTTGGAGCCTTACAACAACTCTTGAGACACTGTTAAAATAGGTATCTTTTTTTTTTAAATATTTTATTTATTTATTTGTCAGACAGAGATCACAAGTAAGCAGAGAGGCAGGCAGAGAGAGAGGAGGAGGAAGCAGGCTCCCTGCTGAGCAGAGAGCCCGATGCGGGGCTCGATCCCAGGACCCTGGGATCATGACCTGAGCGAAGGCAGAGGCTTTAACCCACTGAGCCACCCAGGCGCCCCTAAAATAGGTATCTTATCTCCAATTCATAGATAGGGCAGCTAAAGCTGAAGGGTGCCTTAACTTCCCAAAAGTACATTCATGAAAAAGGAAAATGGGAATAACAAAAAAAAAATTAGTCTTTGGTATTTGATCCAATGATCAGTGTCAGGCTACAAACTTTGAATGGAATTACCTGTACTAATATGAAAATTTTATCACACTATTTTCCCCTTTCCCACAGGAAACCAGAACTTAAGGTAATTGTGTAATCAGGTATCTTCCTATTTATATAGTAGAAATTACTTGCGAGTACATTCACTTCTTTCACATCACTGTTAAAAAAAATTACAAACCAAGACAACTCTCTGTAATAGTTGAAATTACTTTAAAGGACAACTGTCTCCCCCAAATTGATGTGTTTAGAAGAAACTGTACCCATTTCCCAGATACTCATCTTTTAAACCCACAGACGTCAAACAGATACTCTAAGTTTAATATTCCTGGAAATTCTGGTATCATCTATATATGTTACTGGGGTGCCTTACCCTTATTAATACTCTAAAGGTGGGAATGAGAGACCGGAGAAGAGGGTGAGGTTTTCACACCGACCCCATTTTGCAGGTAGGGTGACTGTTAGGATAACAGAAATAGAGGAAAGTAAGAGGAAGATCAGGATTAGTACAATGCAGTCTTTCAGTTACATTTCTATAACTTCCTCACTAATCAGCTTTCATCTTTCATGATTCAATTTAACCAAGCTGTCTCTCCAAGCTTGAGGAGAAAGTAGGCCTCATGCTACTTCTCATACATTCAAGTGCTTCCTAATGTTAAGATTAGCCCAAAGAGTTTACTATCTAGTTACAAAGGCCTAACTTGCAACAAATGATCTTGTTTCCTAATAAGTGAACATAAAATATCTTGCCACGAGCTCTAAGAACTTCTGAAATAAAGTGACAGATCATTACTGCTCATCTATTATGTACAAAAAACTGTCCTTCACACAATAGTTATCATTGCTGTTGGTTTTCAATGTTAGTTAACAATAGAAACAGTGTAAATCCCTGATTATTATATCAAAGTTTATAATCAACTAAACTAGTATAAAATTAACTTTTATCGCCTAACCCTGGAAACTGCTGAATCTTAATTTTTTCCATGATGTGGCTTTAATTTGTAGCAATGAGGCAGGGAAAGTTTTTCCTTATTATCAGCAAAGAGTTGCAGGTTACAGTGAAAAAAGAAAACAGTAACTTAAGTAGTTTGGGGTGATCACTGCAAATTCTGTGCTCTGACACATGAACCAGTGGGAGTTTATTTCATTATCAGTATTTAGAATTCCATTAAAGAAAATAGTGGTGGAAGAATCCATTCTATGAATTTTTCATGTTTAACTCCCAATGCAGTTTTTTTTTAAATTTTGGAAATAAATGTCTGATCTAAGAAGGTATATATCCTTTCCTGAAGTTAAATTAAAGGACATAGTATTTCTTAGTAACAAGTACGCTAAAGATAGATTCTAGCGGCATCAATAATATTGATTGTCCTTGTACAGAACCAGTCTGTCTCCACCTACTAGGGAATATTACTCAGAGCTCTTCTCTATCCATAAATCTGAAAAATTCTGTCAATTTTATAGAGACTGACTTATTAAGCTATCTTAATCTCAGTGTGATGTTTATCGTTACTTTTTGTTTTTTTTTAACCCTTTCAGTATTACCTTTAACAACGTCATCAATGTTTGCCATCTGAATACCACGTATAACTTCGTCACTGCTTGGTCTGTTCGTATTTTCCAAATATACTCAGTGAATAGCAGTGAAGGTTGTATTTAACAACAAGAAAGTCATCTTCCTTTGACAATGTAATTAATAAGGAGAAGTAGACACACAAAGGCCAAACTTGTTCCAAAAGATTTTCTGTGAAGAGGAAAAGAGCACTGGGTGGTATGTGGAAGAGGATACCTGTTGTCAAGGGAATGCTAAGGAATGAGTACTGAGTTGGAATGGCCCATAGGGCAGAAGGTAGTTTAGAGTAATGAAGGACAGGGAAGATGGCTCAAGAAGAAGGGAGGAGTCAACGATAGTGACCACTTTATTACAGATACTTTCATATATTGACCAAGCAGTGCATTTCACTGAACATTCCAGAAGAGAACTCTTGATTTCACCATCTACCATTATTGCTCCTCCTTAACACTTTTCAGTCTTAATAAATGGATGTTGTCACAGGAAGGGGAAGAGATTACAACACCAAACACCTTCAGCAGGAAGAAGGAAATTAGATCTGCACAAGCGGAAGTGTTCGCCTTTGCTGGGAGAACAATCAGTTCACAGTGACTGAAAACAAAGCAGGGCATGTGAACAGAAATGCAGGTAGTGGTGATGGGTATTTGTGGAAATGATCTTCTTTCACCTTCACTGAAATGGGAAGCAAGGTCTTTAGCAGGGACTCACTGGGCAAGAGAGGTTGAACATACCACCAAAATCACATCAAGCTCCAGGACAAACTAGTGAACTTCCTGTGGAGTGATGTGTAGAGACAGGGCATCCTTTCTGTAATGAGACATGGATCCACCACTATTACCTATCACATGGAATACTTTTTTAAAGATTTTATTTTATGTATTTATTTGAGAGGGAAAGGGAGGGAGCTTACAAGCAGGGAAAGGGACATAGGGGGAGGGAGAGGGACAAGCAGACTCCCTGCTGCGTGTGGAGCCTGAAACGGGGCTCGATCTCACGACCCTGAGACTGTGACCTGAGCTGAAACCAAGAGTTGGGACACTTAACTGAGTCATCCAGGCACCCCTCACATGGAATACTTTTATACACTTTGCCAAGCAACTAAAACAAAGTACTCATTTAAGACTAAAAACTCCCACTGGTTTGTCTTTGGAAGAGTGCTAGTCCATCAATATGTAAGAAAAAGTTTGTTGCCAAAAAAAAAAATAAAAGAAAGAAAGAAAAGAAAAAGAGAGAGAGAGAGAAAGAAAGAAAGAAAAAGTCCGTTGCAACCAGGCTCAATGAATTTCAAACATACTCCTTTAGGAGATGAATGTCAGGAACACAGCTGAGCAGCGCCTCATGGAGACCATGGAGATGGCAATTAAGGTGTGGAGGACAAAGGGAAATCATAGGAAAGTACACTGGCAAACAATGAGGAGTGCAGCCTCGTTGTGTGGCATGAGAAATATCTTCTCAGGGAGTGCAATATTAAGACATGCAGAATTTTCATTGAGCAAAGAAAAGACTGGGCTATCTAGAAAATAAAAACAGTAATTGGCAAGCAATAGGGATATACAAGAATCTCTCTTAATACAAATCAAAAGATAGAATTTCCTAATGTGGCCTAAAATAAGGGTCACACTATTAGTCTTAGCTTGTGAACTAATGACTATGATCATAAGCTTATCCCAGAAGCATAGAGACTAATAACAAGATAGTAAAGTGTCAAAAGTTACTCTGAATATCCTCTTAATCTGGGCAGTCATCACTTTTAACAGATAATGATGGAGATTATTGAGAAAATTTCCAGAGATGGGGATCAATAATCTATCTGAAAAGGCAGTGTAGCTTAGCGGTAAAAAGCATGTTTCCTAGAGCGGGACTGTCTGGATTCAAACTGTAATTCTGTTGCTTGCTAACCACATGACCTTTGAGCAAGTCGCTTATACTTTTTGAGTCTCTGGTTCCTCATCTGTGAAAGTGATAACAACAGTATTAACTGTGAGGATTGTTGTGATAATTCTGAGTTACTACAAAGCTTAGCTCAGTGTAAAATCTCTCTGTAAACTAATAACAATCATCAGAAAGATCTTCATTACACCAGTTTTCAAAGTATATGTCTTGTTTCTTTAACTGATTGGTTCTAGTTATGAAATCTGAAGCAAACTTAACTATTTCAATAATTCTTTCCTCCTATAACCTCCTACCACTTTTCTGGGCTATGTTTTTGGTTGAATTTACATTGCTATAACATTGTAATTACTATGTGTATTTCTTGAAAAGAGTGTCCCCTTCTTTTTCATAATTGCTCCCTTCATGGTCACATACTTTTTTAAATGATTTTATTTATTTGTCAGAGAGAGAGAGAGGGAGAGAGAGAGAGCACAAGCAGGGGGGAGCAGCAGGCAGAGGGAGAAGCAGGCTCCCCACTGAGCAAGGAGCCTGATGCAGGATTCGATCCCAGGACCCTGGGATCCAGACCTGAGCCAAAGACAGACGCTTAACTGACTGAGCCGCCCAGGCATCCCAGTGGCCCCATACTTGATACCTGATGTGGGATATTTGCTCAAGTACTGTAAACTGAATTACTGGCAACCCTTCCAATTTTTAAAAAGAATTCTTATGTGCCTTCTCTGTGTTCTGCTCTCCAAGCTAAACATTTCCAAAATTTTCACTAATTCCTCACACGTCATCATTTTAGCCTCCCGCTCAGCTTGCTTTGAACATATTCCAGTCTTTGAAAGATCCTTGTAAAATGTGGCACCCAGAACTGAACCTAATATGCCACATATGGCCTGACAAATACAAATTCCTGAGTATTCTGGAATTATCAGTTCCTTAATGTGGACATTATTCTTGTATAAATGCAACAAAGAATAAAATATGTTCTGAAGAATAGCTGATTTATTAGTATTCCACCATGAATGTGTTCTCTCAACAGATGCGGTTCATATGGAAAAGCATTCATCATCGACACTCAAAATGTACACATAGTTTTTTTCTTTCTTTTTTTTAATAAAGGATTGAGGCTGACTTGATATCTAAATATCTTCCTGCTTCTAATTCACCTTGCTACGGTCACCTAGAGAGTCATATGGTCATGAATCACTATTCAAGTATCTAAAACTGAGCTGTACCTCTCTCGAGGGTATGTTTTCTGCCACTAAACATACATATATAATACATTATATAATCTACTGAAAAATTGGGCAATACCTAATATTAGTTCATGAGTTATATAGACCAAGATCTAATCAAACAAGGTCTCTTCATTTATTTTTTCAGCTTTACTAAAATATGAGACAAAACTATATATATTTAAGGTATACAACATGATGATTTGATATACATATATATGGTGAAATGATTACCACATGACCATATGCCTCTCTAGGTGACCTTAGCAAGGTGAATTAGAAGCATGTAGATATATTTCTTAATATATCAAGATCTTGAAAAAGTTAGTGAATATAGAAATTTTACCATGTGAATTTCTTTTGTGAGAAATCAGAGCTTGGACCAGCAACAATGAGATCAAAAGTGTCCTTAGGATAGTAATAAGCGCAGGCTGAGTAAGCATTATGCTCTCATCATAATGCAGAAAGTTTTCTATTATTTTAATCTGATCCCCATTGGAAGATATCCATTTTATCAGTTACAAGATGGATATATATATATATGAAGAACTCAAAATCCCTCTGGGACTGTCATCTATAGTGACAAAACAGAATAGAAACCACATTACTTTTCAAACAGGCTTATGAGGATATTATTGAAGTGAAATCTTGTGTTAAAATTTCCTCTGGATTGAGAAACATGAAATACTATAATCAGAAAATGATATAAGTGAAAAACATTACATTTATGGGCGTTAAGCCAGGGTTTTGAAAGTAGACATTATAGGGAAAAAAAAAACATGAAAGGGAAAATTAAAGTATCAATGCCTTTGGCATCCATTTAGGGCACTATTCATAGAATAGTGTGATTTTATAATGATTTAGGTCATTCTTCCATATGATACCATTAGGTAAAACGACAGTATTTTCCCCCATGTCACTGATGAAGAGATTTGAGCAGCATTTCAACAGTCTCACTTCAACTGGCAGAAAACATAAGGCTGCTTCTGGTAGCACAGTGTGGTGAATGCTCCGATGCCCCTTCAATTCAAGGAACATGAAAATCCTGGACAAGAGCATTAATTCACAGCTTAGCTATAAAGAGAGAAAAGATATCACTAGTTTCCAGAGGCAGAAAGGAAGTCAAAACTAGAGTATTAACTCTATAGGTTGATATCACGGTGCTTTAGGATGTTATCAAACCTGAAAATAGGCTCTGGAAGCATGAGGCTAAGGTTGTAATGCCCACAGAGGGTGTGGTCTTGTGCCCATATGAAGTCTGATGTAAAGAAATGGAACTGAAATCTCTTCATAAATCCCTGCATTAAAGGGAACTAGAAAAACTACACTTTCTGGAATAGAAAGGCAGCAAGGAAAATTGTCATCTGCCCAGTCTCCTGGCTGGGAAATAATTAAGAGTTCTCTGAGAAATCAATCCTATGCTCTGCCACACATGTGTGGAGATTCAAATTCTTATCCCCTGTGAAAAAGAGAGATCCCATAATTTGACATTAATGTCTAATATGAAACCTGTGAGGTCCCTGTCAAAGGACAAGGAGTATACACAAACCCAGAAGCCCTTTCAAGGAAAACAACTGTTCTTAAAAAAAAAAAAAAAAAAAAAAAAAAAAAAAAAAAAAAAAAAAAAAAAAAAAAAAAAAAAAAAAAAAAAAAAAAAAAAAAAAAAAA
>PISX010027208.1:0-23309 GCA_004024625.1 Mellivora capensis | reverse complement strand
TATGCTGAGTGAAATAAGTCAAGCAGAGAGAGTCAATTATCATATGGTTTCACTTATTTGAGGAGCATAACAAATAACACGGAGGACATGGGGAGATGGAGAGGAGGGAGTAGAGGGAAATTGGAGGGGGAGATGAACCATGAGAGACTATGGACTCTGAAAAACAATCTGAGGGTTTTGAAGGGGCGGGGGGTGGGAGGTTGGGGGAGCCAGGTGGTGGGTATTATGGAGGGCATGCATTGCATGGAGCACTGGGTGTGGTGCAAAAACTATGAATTCTGTTATGCTGAAAAGAAATTTAAAAAAAGAAAAGAAAAAAATGTGTAATGTACAATGTAATGAAAATTCAAAGATTAAAGAAAATTCTAAAAGCTGTGAGAGAAAAAAGATTGTAAACTATAAAGGATCTCCCTTAGGCTTTCAGAGGATCTCTCAACAGAAACACTGAAGGCCAGGAGAGAGTATAATGACATATTCAAAGTGTTAAAAGATATGAGAGAGAAACAAAAGCCAAAACAAAAGCTGAAGGAGTTCATCACTACTAGACCTGCCTTGGAAAAAATGCTAAAAATAGTTCTTCAATAATAACAAAAAACAATCTGATTTTATACACAACTAATGAATCATTTAACACTCCATCAAAAACCAATAGTGTACTATATGTTGCCTAATTGAACATTAAAAAAAAACCTGATTTTAAAATGGGCAGAGGAGCTGAATAAACATTTTTCCAAAGACATATAAATGGCCAAAAAGCACATGGAAAAGGATGTTCAACATCACTAATCATCTGGGAAATGCAAATCAAAAACCACCTTACACCTTTTAGGGAACACTTGTGCACTATTGGTGGGACTGTAAATTGGTTCATCCCCTATGGAAAATAGCATGAAATATCCATAAAAAAAAAAAAATAGAACTATTACAGGATCCAGCAATTCCCCTTATGAGCATATATCCAAAAGAAATAAAAATAAAATAAGAGTGTAGGGAGCAAGATGGCAGAGGAGTAGCAGACTGTATTATCATTAGGTCCCAGGAGTTCAGCTAGATAGTGATCAAACCATTCCAAACACCTAGAAACTCAACAGGAGATAGAAAAGAAGAGCAGCAACTCTAGGAACAGAAAATCGACCACCTTCTGGAAGGCAGGACATGTGGAGAAGTGAATCTGAACCCATGGGAAGAGAGACCACAGTGGGAGGGGCCAGCTTCTGGCCAGCAGAGATGCAGCAGAGCACAAAATCAGAACGTTTAGAAGTCTGCTCCACTGAGGGACATCTCTCCAGAGGCTAAGCAGGGGTGGAGGTTTCACGGGGACATTGTGGGACATTGTGGTCTCAGGACCTGCAGGGTCACAGAAAGACTAGGGGTCTCAGTGCAGTAGAGCTGCCAAGTATCAGAGCAGGGAAATCGGCTACAGAGACAGAGATGAGGAATGTGTACTCTCAGCTCGGGGTTACCTTAAACCATGATCCAAGGCGAAGTCAGGCCACTGCTCTTCGATCAGGGACCCCAAAAGTGGCAGATCCAGAGAGAACCCCTCCTTCCTCCTTTGGGAGGAGAGGCATGGGGGTTCACAGCAGGAATCTGCCGGGTTTGGAGACTCCAAACAAGGCTGTGCGCCAGAGATAGAAATGCTCAGTCACAGGCCAGGTGAGCTCAGAGTGCAGTTGGAAACCAGGGAGATAGAAGGGATTGACTGCTTCTCTCCAAGAGCAACAGAGGAGTGGGGCCTCGAGCTCTCAGCTCCTCTGGGCTGAAGATTCAGAGGCTGCCACTTTCATTCCCGTCCTCCAAAGCTCTACAGAAAGTGTTCAGGGAACAAAAGCTACCAAAAAGAACCTGAGCAGATTACTTAGCCTGGCCTCTGGCAAGAGTGGTGCAATTCCACCTCCACAAGGACATTTGAGAATCACTGTAACAGGCCCCTCACCCAGATCAGCAAAAACATCCATCCAAGACCAAGTTCATCGATCAAGGAGAAATGCAGAACTCCAGAGCTAGGGGAAAGCAATGTAAAGAATTCATGGCTTTTCCCCCATGATCCTGTAGTCTTGCAAAGTTAAATTCTTTTAATTTTTTTCTTATTCTATTTTTTTAACTTTTTCTCTTTCCTCTTAAGACATTTTTTAGCTATTTTATCTTAACAATACTTTTTCTTTTTTTAATGAGTGAGAGAGAGCATGAAAGAGGAGAAGGTCAGAGGGAGAAGCAGACTCCCCAAGGAGCTGGGAGCCCGATGCGGGACTCGATCCCAGAAGTTCGGGATCATGACCTGAGCCGAAGGCAGTCGCTCAACCACCTGAGCCACCCAGGAGCCCTTAACAATATATTTTTTTTAATCTTTTAAAATTCTCATTGTTATAGTCATATTTTATCCCTTCATTGTATTTAACCCTATTTTTGTATACATGTAGGTTCTTTTTTCTTCAAAAATTTTGGGATACAATTTCTTCTAATAGATCAAAATATACCCTAAATCTAGCACAAGACTTTGTTCTAGTTTCCAGCTTGATCACATTCCCTCCTCTGTTTTTTTTTTTTTCTCACCAACTTATCTTATCAATTCCTTTTTTAGAATCTTTTTTAAATTTTCATCTTTACAGTCATATTCCATCCTTTCATCTTGTTTATCCTTATATTTGTATATACATAAGTTTTTCTTTTTTTTTAATTTTGGGAGGTAGTTTCTTCTAAGAGACCAGAATACACCCAAAATCAAGTGGGTGCCTCTGTTCTATTCATCAGTCTAATATATATTTATTTTTCTTTTTTTTTATTCCTCCCCTCTCTTCTCCCCCCAGTTATGGGTCTCTTCTGATTTGGTTAGTGTATATTTTTCTGGGATCTTTGCCACACTTTTAATATCTTATTCTCTCATTCATATATTCTTATCCGGATAAAATGACAAGACAGAAAACTCACAAAAAAAAAAGAAGAAGAAGAACAAGAGGCAGTACCAATGGCTAGGGACCTTAATCAATATGCACATTGGTAATATGTGAGAACTAGAGTTCACAATGATGCTTATCGGGGTGCTGGCTGGCCTCAAAAAAGACATGGAAGATATTAGGAAATCTCTTTCTGGAGAAATAAAAGAACTAAAATCTAATTGATATCAAAAAAGCTATTAATGAGGTGCAATCAAAAATGGAGTCTCTTACTGCTAGGATAAATGAGGCAGAAGAGAGAATTTGTGATAAAGAAGACCAAATGATGGACATAAAACTGAGCAAAAGAGAGAAAAACAACTATTGGACATGAGGGGAGAATTCAAGACGTAAGATGAAACAATATGGGAATAATTGGGATCCCAGAAGAAAAAAGAGAGGGGCAGAAGGTATATTGGAGCAAATTATAGTAGAGAATTTCCCTAAGGAAACAAGCATCAAAATCCAGAAGATACACAGAACTCCCTTCAAAATCAATAAAAATAGGTCCACACTCCGTCAACTATTAGTAAAACTTACAAGTCTTACTGACAAAGAGAAAATCCTGAAGGCCAGCTCTGGACAAGAAGTCTGTAACATACAATGGTAAAAATATTAGATTGGCAGCAGACTTATCCACAAAGACCTGGCAGGCCAGAAAGAACTGCCATGATATATTCAGAGCACTAAACAAGAAAAATATGCAGGCAAGAATACTGTATCCAGCTAGGTTGTCATTGAAAATAGAAGGATAAATAAAAGGATTCCAGGACAAACAAAAATTAAAAGAATTTTCAAACACCAAACCATCCCTACAGGAAATACTGAAAGGAATCCTCTAAGCAAAGAGGAAGCCTAAAAGTAGTAGACCAGAAAGGAATAGAGACAATATAGAGTAACAGTCACCTTACAGGCAATACAATGGTACTAAATTCATATCCTTCAATAGTTACCGTGAATGTAAATGGGATAAATGCTCCAATCAAAAGACACAGGGTATCAGAGGGGATTAAAAAACAAGACCCATCAATATGCTGTCTACAAGAAACTCATTTTAGGCCCAAAGACACCTCCGGATTTTAAGTGAGGGGGTGGAAAACAATTTACCATGCTAATGGACATCAAAAGAAAGCTTGGGTGGCAATCCTTATATCAGATAAATCAGATTTTAAGCCAAAGACTATAACAAGAGATGAGGAAGGACACTATATCTTACTGAAAGGGTCTGGTCAACAAGAAGATTTAACAATTTTAAATATCTTTGCCTATAACATGGGAGCAACAAATTATATAAACCAATTAATAACAAAATCAAAGAAACACATTGAAAATAATACAATAATAGTAGGGCATTTTAACACCCCCTCACTGAAATGGACAGATCATCTAAGCAAAAGATCAATAAGGAAATAAAGCCCTTAAATGACACACTGGACCAGATGGACATCACAGATATATTCAGAACATCCCATTCCAAAGCAGCAGAATACATATTCCTCTCTAGTGCACATGGAACATTCTCCAGAATAGATCACATCCTGGGTCATGAATCAGGTCTCAACTGGTACCAACATATTGGGAGCATTA
Source organism: Mellivora capensis (assembly GCA_004024625.1). Lineage (NCBI taxonomy): Eukaryota > Metazoa > Chordata > Mammalia > Carnivora > Mustelidae > Mellivora > Mellivora capensis. Next base: position 18,789 of record PISX010027208.1, on the reverse strand, counting down.
CCTGCATATTTTCAGACCACCATACTCTGAAGCTAGAAGTCAATCACAAGAGGAAAGTTGGAAAGAACTCAAATACATGGAGGCTATGGAGCATCCTACTAAAGAATGAATGGGTCAACCAGGATTTTAAAGAATTGAAAACATTAATGGAAACAAATGAAAATGAAAACACAACTGTTCAAAATCTTTGGGATACAGCAAAGGCGGTCCTCAGAGGAAAGTATATGGCAATACAAGCCTTTCTCAAGAAACAAGAAAGATCTCAAGTACACAACCTATCCCTACACCTAAAGGAGCTGGAGAAAGAACAGCAAAGAAAGCCTAAACCCATCAGGAAAAGAGAAATAATAAAGATCAGAGCAGAAATCAATGAAATAGAAACCAATAGAACAATAAAACAAATCAACAAAACTAGGAGTTGGTTCTTTGAAAGAATTAATAAGATTTATAAACCCCTGGCCAGACATATCAAAAAGAAAAGAGAAAGGACCTGGATAAATGAAATCATGAATGAAAGAAGAGAGATCACAACCAACTCCAAAGAATACAAACAATTTTAAGAACATATTATGAGCAACTATATGCCAGCAAATTTGACAATCTGGAAGAAATGGATGACTTCCTAGAGACATATAAACTATAAAAACTGAACCAGGAAGAAAGAGAAAACCTGAACAGACCCATAACCAGTAAGGAGATTGAAGCAGTCATCAAAAATCTCCCAACAAACAAGAGCCCAGGGCCAGATGGCTTCCCAGGGGAATTCTACCAAACATTTAAAGAAGAATTAATACCTATTCTCCTGAAACTGTTCCAAAAATGGAAATGGAAGGAAAACTTCCAAACTCATTTTATGAGGCCAGCATTACCTTGATCCCAAACCCAGACAAAGACCCCTCAAAAAGGAGAATCACAGACCAATATCCTTGATGAACACAGAAGCAAAAATTCTCACCAAAATACTAGCCAATAGGATCCAACAGTACATTAAAAGAATTATTCACCATGACCCAGTGGGATTTATTCCTGTGCTGCAAGGTTGGTTCAACATCTGCAAATCAGTCAATGTGATACAATACATTAATAAAAGAACAAGAACCATATTATACTCTCAATAGATGCTAAAAACGCATTTGACAAAGTACAGCATCGTTTCTTGATCAAAACTCTTCAAAGTGCAGGGATAGAGGGCACATACCTCAATATCATCAAAGCCACCTATGAAAAACCCACAGCAAATATCATTCTCAATGGGGAAAAATTGAGAGCTTTTACCCTAAGGTCAGGAACATGACAGGGATGTCCACTATCACCACTGTTATTCAACATAGTACTAGAAGTCCTAGCCTCAGCAATCAGACAATCAGACAACAAAAAGAAATAAAAGGCATCCAAATCGGCAAAGAAGTCGTCAAACTCTCACTCTTTGTAGATGATATGATACTTCAGGTGGAAAACCCAAAAGACTCCATGGCATGGAAGTGCCTCCTGCACCCTGACTCTGAGCTCTATCACCTAGAGGAGGTCACGTGGGGAAGGAATGGAACTCTGGCAAGGACCTGAGTATGGACACTCCCTGTGTGGTCAGGATTTGTCTCTTCCCAATCCTGAGAGTACCTAGGCTTCTGAGGAACCAACTCTCCAAACTTCCAGATGCAGGCAACAAGTCAGACCCTTCAACCCCTTGCCTCAGCACAGCCCAGTCATGGCGCCAGAGGTGAGCCAGTGACATGAAGACAAAGTAGCATTGGGACCTATCTTGTGCATACACTCAACACACATTCAGTCTCACATTCATGCACACACAAACACAATCACATACCCTCACTAACTCAAACACACAGAGACACACAGTCTTGCACACTCACATCTCACCTTGCACACTCACACAGCATCAACAGTCTCAAATACCCATATTTGCCCATGCAGACACAACTCCACAACCTCCTCACAATCTCATTCACACGTAGTCTCACACATGCACACACACTCACCTCAAATGTCCTTCCAATTGATCCCTCCAGCTCACAGAAGACAGGTCTTTTGATTACAAAGCCCTGACTGATCATACTGGGGGACAAGGCAAGCACCTGCCTATGAACTTCAGATTTCTTCTTGTATATGTACAAGAGCAGTCAGCCCCTTGCATCACCCACATGTGCAAGACGTTAGGGTCAGGGGGCAGCTGGGCTGGGGCACCTACTCTCAACTGTGTACTAAAGCTTAGCAACCATGTGATACCTTTGGATACCTCCACTCCCCCTCCTGAGAGGGGGAGCTTGGCCATGGAAGAACATGAGTTCAGTCCTGCCTCCCACTTACCATGGCTGAGATCTGCATCAAGTCATCCTCTCTAAGGTTTCTCCAGCTATAAAACAGGAGTGTGGCACCTCTTTCATGGGGACCTACTATGTTAGTTTCCTAGGGCTGCTGTCACAAAGGAGGTGGCTTAAAATAGCACAGATCTATTCTCTTATACTTTGATAGGTCAGAAACCCAACATAGTAAGGCAGTGCTCCCTCTGAGGGCTCTCTGGAAGAATCCATCTCCTCACCTATTCTAACTTTTAAAGGCTGCCCATATTCCATGACCAGTGCCTGTCTTTTCCATTCTCAAAGTCATCAACAGTGGGTCAAAATCTTCACATCATCTTTCTATGATCCTTTTTCCATAGTTATGTCTCCTTCTAACCACAGCTGGGAAATGTTCTCTACTTTCAGGGAACTGGGCCCACCTGGGTAATCCAGAATAATCTCCCAAAGTCCTTAATTTAATCATATCTGCACATTTTCTTCTGCCTTATAAGGTTAGGTTCTAGAAATTGGGGCATGGATGTCTGAAATGGGAGTGGGGAGCTTATTCAACCCACCATATCTTTTTGGAATTAAATAATATAATATTTGAAAACACAAAACTAAACAATGGTGGACGCAAAAGAGATATTCATTCACCCCTTATATAGCTTTTCCTGTTGTGGCTGCAGATGTTTCCCTGCTCCTTGACAAGCAATGCAGACTAGGGAGACGCATGGGTCCCAAAAGGCAATCCACCAAGAACTGAGCTCCTACTTCATCTTTACCACCACAGGGATTTTGAGCAAGCAATTTAACCTGAGCTTCAATTTCCTCTCCTATAAAATGGGGATAATAATAAAGCCCACCTTGTGGGATTATAGCGGGAGTCCTATTAACACACACACAATTTTCAGAACTGTGCTTATCTGTCCACTATTGCTGAGCACCAAAAGCATCATTATTTTCTTTGAAGTCAAAACCCTCATGTCTCACAGTGGCCCTTCTTTATGCACCAGCACTTGATGTCTGGCTTCCTACATCTCTGCAACCCACCCGACACACACATGCGCGCGCGCGCACACACACACACACACACACACACACACACACCTCTTAACTTGATCTGGCTTCAAGCCAGACAATTCAGTTCACAGGCTGCATGTCCAGGAACAGTCAAGGGCATAGGTAACAGAGAGCTATCAAGAGTGCTGAACACTTCCAGCACTTCTACATAATACTGGAATTTTTTTCTAAGGAATTGCTCTAAGAAACCTTGAAATATCAAGTTGTGAGCTTGTCAGAAGAAATGTAGGCAGCATGGCCAAGTATGTTTGGAAATCCCACACTCCATCCCAACTCGTTCATTACAAAAGTGTCTTTGCAATTCAGCATTGTCTGTTAAGTAAAAGGGCTTATATTACTAATCCACCAGCTCTCTTAAAGTTCTGAAGTCTCTGATTTCAAAGAAGAAAAAGCACCTCTGTAACAAGGTAATGGAGCCTGTTAGACAAAGTCTGCCAGGTGCTACTAGAAGCAATATGTTCTGTGAATCACAACACTAACTTCTCAGCAATAAGAAAAGGTTCACAGACAAAGGGAAATGAATAAAGGGGCAAAGCCATTGGCCACAGCTATAATTTAAATTTCAGCCTTCCAAAATATAACCAAAATTAGGAAGGCTTGACTTGGAGGTTTTCAGTGAAAAGTGGCACTGTGTTATGTACACTGCATTGTGAAATATAGTATCTCACCTGTCTCCAAATGCACTTTCCATTTCTGGAAATTAGAGACTTCCTGGAAGAGTAAGGTGTTCTCTATTCATCTGTTTTGAATTTCATTTCACAGTTAATTTTTAAACCAAACAGATTAAATATGAAAGGACCCAGGGCAATGATACATGATCTCACACAAAGGCTGTATCATTTTGCTTCAATTAGATAAAGTGAGTAAAAAGGAAAGAAAAACCTGCTTGTTTCTAGAAGAAAGGAACCTGTGGTGGCAATACTTCCCAAAACATAATTCCAGGTGTTGCATGGATGGCACATGGGGGAAAAGTATTATTTTCTTTAAATTGTGAAATACTTGTCATTAAGTTTGTGTCACACAAACTTATTGTCACACAATTCAATATTATTTTATACAGTATAAGGGCATAAAAGCCTTGGCTGTGATAATGGAATTTTTAGAATCCTGCTTTGGGAAATCTCCTAAAACCCTATTAGAGATGCAAAGTTCAAGAATTAGGAAGATTGGTCCAATTTCGTTCCTTGGGACTTTCAACAAGAGCTACTTTACGAGGATGAGAAATACAACTCCAAATCTTCAGGTAAGAAAGTGTCAATCAGGATTATCTGTAGGGCAAGAAGTTTAAATAACCTAAGGAATTTTCTGAAATGATTTCATCCCATCAAGCTATTAAAAAGCTGAAGAGAACCCTAGCTGATGCTTCATTTCTACAGGGTCACTCAGGGGTCAAAAGTGGATGGTTCCCTGCTCCCAAGAGCCAGGTTAGACAAGACCTAGAGTAGGACTTTGGTACCTAGTCAAATACCTAAAGACACTATGGAAACATTTTTGTTTAATAAATGTTTACTGAGCACTTACTCTGTGCATGGTGCTGTATGAGGCACCAGGAACAAACATAGAACAAAACTGTAGACAACACATAACTCACATAATGGGTGAACTAGATAGCACAATAGAAAGTGGTAAGTATGACACAGCTACAGCAGAGCAGGCCCAGAGGGATCAAGGAGGGTACAGCATGTAAGGAGAGTAGGTGGCAGCAGCAGAGAGGCAGCGCAGATGGGCAGATCTGCAGGCCACCTCAAGATGCACTCTCCCTGAGTGAGGGTGCAGATGGCAACAGAATGGCCTGAGCACTCCTGCCTGCAGAGTCTAGAGACTTCAAGTTCTAGGAAAACAGCTCTACCCCAAGACTTAAGACAACTTCCGAGTCCTCACCTAAAGCAAATTCTACCCCTAAGGTAGACTAGACTCCTACAGTAGATTCTAGGAATGCTACAATGCTACTATGCCTCTAGAAAGCCCGCAGGGCTAGGTATGCATCCACCTCTCTGCTCATAATGTGCATATACCCCAATGGGATTCTGGAAGCACAAGAGTTTCAGAAACACAAGGTCAAACATACCATTTTCCTAATACCTCTGCAAAATCCTCCACATTCCTTTTTTAAATTTTTTTTTGGGAGGGGCATAGTCCATGTTTGTTTGTTTGTTTGTTTGTTTATATTTAAATTCAATTAGCCAAAGTGTAGTACATCTTTTTTTTTCTAAATATTTTATTTATTTATTTGACAGAGAGAGAGAAATCACAAGTAGGCAGAGAGGCAGGCAGAGAGAGGGAGGGAAGCAGGCTCCCCGCTGAGCAGAGAGCCCGATGCGGGGCTCGATCCCAGGACCCTGAGATCATGACCTGAGCTGAAGGCAGAGGCTTAACCCACTGAGCCACCCAGGTGCCCCCATCTTTTTTTTTTAAGATTTTATTTATTTGGGGTGCCTGCATGGCTCAGTGGGTTAAATCCTCTGCCTTCGGCTCAGGTCATGATCCCAGGATCCTGGGATCAAGCCCCCACACTGGGCTCTCTGTTCAGCACAGAGCCTGCTTCTCTCTCTCTCTGCCTGCCTCTCTGCCTACTTGTGATCTCTGTCTGTCAAATAAATAAATAAAATCTTTTTAAAAAATTTTATTTATTTGAAAGAGAGACAACAAGCAGGGAGGAGGGGCAGAGGGAGAGGGAGAAGCAGGCTCCCCACTGAGCAGGGAACCCAATGCAGGGATCTATCCCAGGACTCTGAGATCATGACCTGAGCCCATGACCTGAGCCCAAGGCAGCAGCCTAACCGACTGATCTACCCAGGTGCCCCCCACTAGTTTTTCATATAATATTCAAGGATTCATCAGTTCAGTATAACACCCAGTGCTCATCACATCATGTGATCCTCCACATTCTCTATCAAATTACAGACAGAACAAACCTGCAATTTTGGAGTTTCACAAATTATTGCCTGTCCTAGGTATATACACAGTTTTTATTTGCAAGTTACATTAGTGTTATAAAACAAAGGGAAAATCCTATTACTTCAAGCTCATGGAATATTCACCAAAATAGACCATAAACTTGGGCCATAAATAATTTTTTTTCAACAAATAGTAAAGAACTGAAGTCATACAGAGTAAGTTCAACCATAAGTGAATCAAACTATAATTCAATAAGAGAAAAACAGGAAAATCTCCAAGCATTTGGAAATTAAAGAACACACTTCTAATCATCTATGGGTCAAAGAGGGAGTTTCAAAAGAAGATACTTTAGAAATAAAATAAAAATAGAACTAAATGAAATTGAAAATACAACCTATCAGAATTTGTAGGATGCAGCTAAAGAAGTGCTGAGAGGAAATATTATACAATTAAATACTCACATTAGAAAAGAAAGATCTGTTCCAGGTATTCAAGGCTGGTCGAGAATTCTAAAGTAAGTCAGTGTAATCTACCATATCAAACAGCTAAAGAAGGAAATCAATTAACACAAAAAAGTCGCTGCAAAAATTCAATACCCAATTATGCCAAAAACTCTCAGTATACCAGGAAAAGAAAGCAATTTACTCAATCTCATAAACAGCATCTCCAAAACCCACATCTAAATCATACTTAATAGTGAATGAAAGACTGAATGCTTTCCCTTTAACGTCAGAAACAGATAAAGATATCCACTTTCACTACTCTTGTTTCTGCCACCGCAATAAAGCCAGAAAATTAAAGGTATATAGGTTTGAAAAAGAAAAAAAAAAAAACTGTTCCTATTGCAAATGAGATGGTCATATACATAGAAAATCCTGCAGAATCTACAAAAAACTTCCAGGAACTAATAAGTAAAAATATTATTAGTATTGTTATTAACAATAAAGTAACAGGTTACAAGATCAACATATAAAAATCAATTGCATTTTAATATACTAACAATGAAAAAAAGGAAATTAAAATAAGACAAAAGCCATAGAATAGTCAATACAATATCAAAAAATAAAAATGGGAAGAATCATTCATCTCAGTGTTAGGACTTATGATATATCTGTAGTAATCAAGATATAATGGTACTGTGGAAGAATACACACATATATCAGCAAAACAGAATGGAGAATTTAAAAATATATTCACTGAAAAAAAATTAAAAATAAATAAAAATATATTCACTGGAAGAGATTATGCTGAGTGAAATAAGTCAAGCAGAGAGAGTCAATTATCATATGGTTTCACTTATTTTCGAAGCATAACAAATAACACAGAGGACATGGGGAGATGGAGAGGAGAAGGGAGTTGAGGGAAATTGGGGGGGAGATGAACCATGAGAGACTATGGACTCTGAAAAATAACCTGAGGGTTTTGAAGGGGTGGGGGGTGGGAGGTTGGGGGAGTCTGGTGGTGGGTATTGTGGAGGGCACGCATTGCATGGAGCACTGGGTGTGGTGTAAAACTATGAATTCTGTTACGCTGAAAAGAAATGAAATTTTTAAAAAAAGATTTTATTAAAAAAAATAAAAAATAAATAAATAAAAATAAAAATAAATATATTCACACAAATATGTCTAATTTTTTAATTATGTTAACAAAGGAGCAAAGCAATTCAAAAAACATTGCTGGAGGTCCATAAGTTTAAAAGATGGTCCACAGATTAAAAAATTAATCTCCCCTAAACTTCTCACCTTAAACAATGGCTAACTTAAATGGATCATAGACTCAAATGTAAAAAGTAGAACAATATAAATTTTAGGAAAAATCATAGGAAAAGACCTTTGGAATCTAGTTCTAGGCAAAGAGTTCTTAAACTTAACATCGAAAGCACAATCTATGACAGAAAACATTTATAAACTGAACTAGAGAAAGTATTTGAAAACCACATAACCAACAAAGCTCTCATATCTAGAATACATAAAGAACATTTAAAATTCAACATTAAAACATCATTAAAAATGCTTTTCAAAAAATATTTTCAAGTGTTCATAGCAGCTTTATTTATGATAGCCCAACACTGAAAAAATATTATTTTAGTCTTTCTTTTTCAAATGATGAATGCTTAAACAAACTATTCCATTCATACCACAGGATATTACTGAGTAATAAAAAGGAAAAAAAAACTAGTGATGTAAGCGACACTTTCAAGGAGCCTCAAGGAAGTCATGCTGAGTGAAAAAAGCCTATCTTAAAAGGGCATATACTATTATTCCATTACAAAGCACCGGTGAAATAACCTAATTATACAGAAGGAGAACAAATTATAGTTGCCAGGCCTTAGGAATGATGGGGAAGGGGATGACTGTGGCTACACAGAGCTATCACAGGGACTTTGTGGTTATGGTACAGTTTGAGTATCTTTATTGGAGTGGTGGTTACACAAGGCTATACACATAAAATTGCATATAGCCATACATGCAAACACACACACACACACACACACACACACACATGAGCATATGTATAACCCCTGAAATCTAAATAAGCTCTATGGATTGTACCAATGCCAACTGTTTGGTCTTGATATTATTAAATCATAGCTGTATAACATGTTAATATTTAGGGAGGCTAGGGAAGTATGTACAGGACTTTCCTGCACATTTCTTTGTAAGCCCCTGTGAATCTGTCATTATTTCAAGAGAATAACAAAAAAGGTTTTTAACAGAAAATATAGCAAGTACATTACAATATGGAGCAGCAGAGGAATGATGCATTATCCTGAGGGGCACCCGCTCACCTGACTGACTTATACAGAGTCTGGTGGTGGGGTTAAGATGGTGGAGGACTACAGGACCCTAAGTTTGGCCCTCAAACTTAGCTAGATAGCTATCAAATCGCTCTGAACATCTGCAAAATTAATCGGAGATATGAGAAAAGAAAGAAATGCTGCAATTCTGCAAGCAGAAAAGCTACCACTTTTTGGAAGGTGCAAAGACTTGAATCCAGGGATATCTATCTGAGGATAGAATGGAGGAGAGGGAGCCTGCTTAAGGGGGCTACCACAAAGTATTTTGAGCAGCAGAGCACAAAATCAGAACTTTCAGAAGTCTGCTATAGTGGGGGACATCCCTGACTTAAGGTACTCCGGTGGCAAAATGGGGTGGAATCCCAGGTGGGACAGCATGGTCTCATGCTCCCATGATCCCAGCAGTCACAAAAAGAACAGGGGTGACTGAGTGCAGCAGAATCCCCAGGCACAGGAGGGGAGAAGCCTGCTGAAAACAGTAAGCCCTAGGTGCAGGCTTTCTGCTCTGTGCTGCCTTAAACTGTGAAATCCTGCACAGTTGTATGACTGCTTTCCCAGAAGGGGTCCAGCAAAAAGCAGAAGCCTGGCAAAACCCCTGCCTCCATCCTCCAGAGAAACATTGCAGGGTCTGTGAGCAGGATTCCACAAAATTTGGAGTTTTGAAACTCAGTCGCCTGCTGAAAGAAAAACACTGGGTCACAGGTTGGATGCACACAGAGTTTGGATGTAAACCATGGAGACAAGACTGCCTTGAGAGTAGGGAGTGTGAAATTTCACCTCTAGGTCTAGAAAGAGGGGTACCACCATATTAATCCCACCCATTAGTGCTGAGAGCCTTCAGGGAGCAAAACAGCACCACATAGTGAAATCCAGAGCTGCTTACACTGAGTCCATCCTCCTGGCAAGGGAGGCACAATTACAAGGATGAGTGCACCTGAAAATCAGTGCAACCAGACCCTCTCCCAGAAGACCCACAAGAACAACTGGCTTAATCAACTTTACAGATCATAGAGGGTTACAAAGTTTCAATCAATTCTTGGGTAAAACAGTATATAGCATATGATTTTTTTTATTCTTTAGTAATTCAGTATTAAATATTCAGTTATTGGGGCACCTGGGTGGCTCAGTGGGTTAAAGCCTCAGCCTTCGGCTCAGGTCATGATCCCAGGGTTCAGGGATCGAGCCCCACATTGGGCTCTCTGCTCAGCAGGGAGCCTGCTTCCCTACCTCTCTCTCTCTCTCTGCCTACCTCTCCACCTACCTGTGATCTCTGTCTGTCAAATAAATAAATAAAATCTTAAAAAAATATATTCTGGGTGTGGTGCAAAAACTATGAATTCTGTTACACTGAAAAGAAATTTTAAAAAAAAAGAAAAGAAAAGAAAAAATATTGTTATTTTTTTATTTTTTTAACTCTTTATTTTTTATTTTATTTATATATTTTTTAAAACTTTTTCCTCTCATATTTTATTTTAATTCATTTTATTTGGGCATGTGTGTGCGTGTATATATATATGTATATATATGTGTATATGTATATGTACATATATATATGTATATATGTATTTGTGTATATATATGTATATATGTATACATATATATAAAAGAAAGAAAAACATACATATATAAGTTTTTCTTTCTTTACTACTTTGGGATCTAGTTTATTTTAACAAGCACACCAAAACACACCCAGGATGTGGGTTTCTGTCTTGTTCTGTTTTGTTTATTTACTTTTTTCTTCTTTTATTTTGTTTCTGTTTTTTTCTGATTTTAGTTTGCTTTGTGGTGGTGATGGTGGTGGTGGTGATGATGGTGGTGATGATTTTTCCTTTCTCTCTTCTATTCTTTTCTGAACAAAATGATAATACAGAGAAAGTCACTCCAAAAGAAAGAACAAGTAGTAGTACTCACTGCCAGGAAATCAATCAATATGGATATAAGTAAGATGTCTAAACTAGAATTTAGAATGATTATAAAGATACTAGCAGGAGTTAAATAAAACATAGAAGGCACTAGGGAATCTCTTGTTGTAGAAATAAAAGAACTAAAATCTAGTCAGGCCAAAATTTAAAAAGATATTACCAAGACACAGTACCAAATAGAGGCTCTAAAAAGTGAGGATGAATGAAGCAGAAGAAAGAGTGAATGATACAGAATATAAAATGATGGGAAATAAGGAAGCTTATAAGAAAGAAAAGAGGAAGAAAACTACTGGATCACAAAGGAAGCCTTAGAGAACTCAGTGATTCCACAAAGTGAAATAATATCCAGATAATTGGGGTCCCAGAATATGAGGAGAGTGAGAGAGGGACAGAGGTTTATTTGAATGAAATATAGCTGAGAATTTCCATAATCTGGGGAAGAAAAGGGCATTCAAGTCCAGGAGGCAGAGAGAACCACTCTCAAAATCAATAAAATCAACATATTCCAGTGAAGCCTGCAAATTACAAAGATAAAGAGAAAATCCTGAAAGCAGCACAGAACAAGAGGCCCTTAACCTGTAAGGGTAGAATCATAAGCTGGCAGCACTCCCGTCCACAGAGACATGGCAGGCCAGAAAGAATGATACATTCTGATGTATCTGATATGATACATTAAACATGCAAAATGGGGAAAATATGCAGCAAATAATACAAGCCAGTCTGTCATCCAGAATACAAGGAGAGACAGAGTTTCCAGGACAAACAAAAACTAAGGGAATTCAAGAACACTAACCCAACCCTGCAATAAACATTAATGGGGATCCTCTGAGCAGAGAGAGAGCCCAAAAATAACAAAGACCAGAAAGGAACAGAAACAATCTACATGAATAGAACTTTACAGGTAATAAAATGTCACTAAATTCATATATTTCAATAATTACTCTGATGAAAATGGACCAAATGCTCCAATCAAAAGAAAAAGAATATCAGAATGGATTAAAAAAAAGACCCATCAATTTAGTGTTTACAAGAGACTCATTTTAAACCAGATTGAAAGTGACGGGGTGGAGAACAATTGATCATACAAATGGACATCAAAAGAAAACTGGAGTAGCCATCCTTGTATCACACAAACTAGATTTGAAACAAAGACTGTGATAAGAGATGAAGGACACTACATCAAACTTAAAGAGTCTATCCAACAAGAGGGTCTAGCAATTCTAAATATGATCCCCTCAACTTGGGAGTAGTTAATTATATAAACCAACTAACAACAAAATCAAAGAAACTCATTGATAAATATGCAATAATAGTAGGGGACTTTAACACCTTACTCACAGCAAGGGACACATCATGTGAGCAGAATTTCAACAAGGAAGCATAGGCTTTGAATGGAACACTGGATCACATAGATTTAACACATATATTCAGAGCAATTCATCCTAAAGCAACAGACATACATTCTTCTCAAGTACACATGGAACATTCTTCAAAACAGATCACATACTGGGTCACAAATCTCCATTAGTACAAAAAGACTGAGATCATACCATGCATATTTTCAGGTCACAATGCTTTAAAAATTGAAGTCAACCACAAGAAAAAATTTGGAAGGACCACAAAAACGCAGAAGTTATGAGCATACTACTAAAGGATGACTGGGTCAACCAGTAAATCAAAGAAGAATTTTAGAAATACACAGAAGCAAATGAAAATGAAAACACAACAGTTCAGAACATTTGCGAAGAAGCAAAGGGAAGAGGGAAGAAGCAATACAGGCCTTTCTCAAGAAACAAGAAAAGTCTCAAATACACAACCTAGACTTACACCTAGAGAAGCTGTAAAAAGAACAGCAAATAAAGCCTAAATCTATCATGAGAAGAGTAATAAGATTAGAGCAGAGAGCAATGATACAGAAATCAAAACAAAACAGTAGAACAGATCAATGAAACTAGAAGCTGGTTCCTTGAAAAAATTAATAAAATCAATAAACCCCTAGCCAGACTTATCAAAAATAAAAGAGAAAGGACCCAAATAAATAAAATCATAATGAAAGAGGAGAGATCACAACTAACACCACGAAAAGAGAAACAATTGTAAAAGAATATTATATGCCGCAAAATTAGGCAATCTGGAAAAAATGGATACATTCCTGGAACACGTAACCTACCAAAACTGAAACATGAAGAAATTGAAAATCTGAACAGACCCATAGCCAGCAAAGAAACTGAAGCAATAATCAAAAATTTCCCAAAAAAACAGGAGTCCAGGACCAGATGGCCTCCCAGCAGAATTATACCAAATATTTAAAGAAGATTTAATACTTATTTTTCTAAAACTGTTCCAAAAAATAGAAATGGAGGAAAACTTCCAAACTCGTTCTATGAGGCCAGCATTACCTTGGTCCCAAAGCCAAAGACTCCACCAGAAAGGAGAATTACAGACCAATATCCCTGATGAACATGGATGCAAAAATTCTCACCAAGATACTAGCTAATAGGATCCAACAGTGCATTAAAAGCATCATTCACCATGACCAAGTCATCTGGGGTATATGTGCCCCACTAAGTGGGATTTATTCCTGGGTTGCAAGGGTGGTTCACAGCAACAAATAAATCAATTTGATACAACACATTAATAAAAGAATGGACAAGAGCCATCTTTATCAATAGGTAAAGAAAAGGCATTTGACAAAATACAGCATCCTTTCTTTTTTTAAAAAAAGATTTTTACATATTTATTTAATAGACAGAGATCACAAGTAGACAGAGAGGCAGGCAGAGAGAGAGAAAGGAGGAAGTAGGCTCCCCATGGAGCATAGAGCCTGATGTGGGGCTTGATCACAGAGGCTTTAACCCACTGAGCCACCCAGGCGCCCCCAGCATCCTTTCTTGATAAAAACTCTCTGCAATGTAAGGAAAGAGGGACCATACCTCAAAATCATAAAAGCCATATATGAAAGACCCACAGCAAATATCATCCTCAATGGGGAAAAACTGAGAGCTTTTCTCCTAAGCTTTGGAAAATGAAATGGATGTCCACTCTTACCACTGTTGTTTACCATAGTCCTGGAAATTCTACATCAGCAATCAGACAACAAAAGGAAAGAAAAGACATCCGAATCACCAAAGAAGTCAAACTTTCACTCTTCACAGAGGACATGATATTTTTTGTAGGAAACCCAAAAGACTCCATCCAAAAATTGCTAGAACTCATATAGGATTTCAGCAAATTGGCAGGATATAAAATCAATACACAAAATTCACTTGCATTTCTATACACTAACAATGAAGCAGAAAAAAAAGGAAATCAAGAAATTGACCCAATATACAATTGCACCAAAAGCCATGAGATACCTAGGCATAAATATAACCAAAAAGGTAAAGGATCTGTGCCCTGAAAACAATAGAACACTTTTGAAAGAAATTGAGGAAGACACAAAGAAATGGAAAAACATTCCATGCTTGTGGGTTGGTAGAACATTGTTAAAATGTCTATGCTACCCAGAGCAATCTACACATTCAATGCAATCCTTATCTAAATACCATTGGTATTTTTCACAGACCTGGAAAAAACAATCCTAAAATTTGCATGGAACAATGGAAGGAATATTGAAAAAGAAAACTAGAGCTGGTAGCTTCACAATTCCAAACTTTAAGCTGTATTACAAAGCTGTAATCATAAGGACAGTATGGTACTGGCACAAAAACAGACACATAGATCAATGGAACAGAATAGAAACCCCAGAAATGGACCCTTAACTCTAGAGCCAACTAATAATCTTCAACAAGGCAGGAAAGAATATTTGATGGAAAATAGACAACCTCTTCAACAAATGGTGTTGGGAAAATTGGACAGCCACATGCAGTAGAATGATAATGGACCATTTTCTTACACCATACACAAAAATAAACTTAAAATGGATGAAAAATGTAAATGTGAGATAGGAATACATCAAAATCTTAGAAGAGAACACAAGGGGTAATGTCTTTGACCTCAGCCACAACAACTTCTTTCTAGACACATCTCCAAAGATAAGGGAAACAAAAGCAAAAGTGAACTATTGGAACTTCAAGATAAAAGCTTTTGCACAGCAAGGGAAATAACCAAAAAAACTAAAAGGCTCAACAAATAAAAGAAACCATATTTGTGGAGCATAAGAAATAACACGGAGGACAGGGGGAGATGAAGAAGAGAAGGGAGTTGGGGGAAATTGGAGGGGGAGACAAACCATGAGAGACTATGGACTCTGAAAAACAATCTGAGGGTTTTGGAGGGGTGGGTGGAGGGAAGTCGGGTGAGCCTGGTGGTGGGTATTATGGAGGGCACGTATTGCATGGAGCAGTGGGTGTGGTACATAAACAATGAATTCTGGAACACTGAAAAGAAATTTTAAAAATAAATAAAAATTTAAAAAAAAATAAAAGGCAACCTATGGAATGGGAGAAAATAATTGCAAACGACTTATAAGATAAAAACCCAAAATCTATAAAGAACTTATCAAACTCAACACAGAAAATAACAAATAATCCAGTCAAGAAATGAACAGAAGATATGAACAGACCTTTCTCCAAAGAAGACATACAAATGGCCAACAGAGAGATGACAGGGTGCCTCAGTTGGTTAAGTGTCTGTCTTAGGTTCAGGTCATGATCCCAGGGTCCAGGGATTGAGCCCTGGTTCAGGCTCCTTGCTCAAAAGGGACTCTGCTTTTCCCTCTGCCCCTCCCCTGCTCATTCTCATTCTCTCTCTCTCTCTCTCTCTCTCTCTCCTGAACAACTTATATTCTCTCATTCTCTCTGTCAAATAAACAAATAAAATCTAAAAAAAAAAAGTCCAACAGACCCATGAAAAAATGCGCCACACCACTCTGCATTGGGAAAATACAAATCAAAACCACAATAAGATACCACCTCACAACAGTCAGTATTGCTAAAATTAGTAAGTCAGGAAACAACAGATGTTGGTTGTTGAGGATGCAGAGAAAGGGGAACCCTCTTACACTGCTGGTGGGAATGAAAGCTGGTGCAGCCACTCTGGAAAACAGTATTTTCAAAAGTTGAAAGTAGAGCTACCTTATGACCCAGAAATTGCACTACTGGATATTCACCACAAAGATACAGATGTAGTGATCCAAAGGGGCACATGTACCCCAATGTTTATGGCAGCAATGTCCACAATAGCCAAACTATGGAAAGAGCCCAAATGTCCATCAAAAGATAAATGGAGAAAGAAGAAGTGGTATATATAGACAATGGAATATTAATTGGCTGTCAAAAAAAGAATGAAATCTTGCCATTTGCAATGATGTGGATGGAGCTAGAGGGAATTATGCTAAGCAAAATAAGTCAGAGAAAGACAAGTATGAGATTATTTCACTCACACATGGAATTTAAGAAACAAAACAGATGATCTTATGGGAAGAGATGGAAAAGTACAATAAGATAAAGATAGAGAGGGAAACAAACCATAAGAGACTCAACTATAGGGAACATAGTGAGGGTTGCTAGAGGGGAGGTGGGAGGAGAAAAGGGGTAATTAGTTGATGAACATTAAGGAGGGCACTTGAAGTAGTGAGCACTGGGTGTTAAATGCAACTGATGAATGACTAAATTCTAGCTCTGAAACAAATAATATAGTATATGTTAATTGAATTTTCAAAAATTATTAAAAAGAATCTAAGGGTATTCTTAATGAGCCATATCAATGAATTAATTTTCTGGTTTCTTCTCAACAGTTTGCTTTTTGTTTCTGTCAGTGTAGAAGCTATGTTGAAATTATTTCTCTACAGGACTTTTATTACCTTTAAAATGGCTGCTGAGAGGGAGGGAAAAGTTTTTTCTGAATGGTTATTAATACAGCTATTGACTTGGGATGGGCAAGATGGCAAAGAAGTAGGAGACCCTGTTTCAACCAGTCCCCTAAAGTGAGCTAAATATCTACCAGAACACTCTGAACACCCATGAAATCAGCCTGAGATGTAAGATTATACACTTCTGGAGTTCTATGGGGGCAGAAGATCATCAGTGGAGAGATAAAGCAGAGTGGGAATGCTCAAACTGATATCAGAGTATAAACAGAAGAGGGAGGGAGCCACCAGAAGCAACCCATTGGAAAGTAATACCCCAATATGAAAGTGCCCTGTGACTGGGGACCAGCATTAACTTGGAGTCTGATTAAAAGCACTCAAAAAGAGCAAAAGATCTTAAGGGGCAACTGGTGGAATCAGGTGGTCATGGGTATGGGCCTAAGCCCACAGTCCCAGGAGGGTCACCACCAACAACCACCCATGCCACAGAGAGTCCATGGGGGGCCTCCTGTCTGTGGTGCCTGAGCCCGTGGCTTTCCGATGCTTGCACCACTGCTCGGGCTGGATGCACTCCCACCTGTGCCTGAAAGAGCCCAATGTGGGCACCGACCAGCAGTCTCTAGGCCTGCAGCATTCCACAACCTGCGTGACTGTGGGGTCTGAGTGCACCCAGCCTGTGCCTGAGAGAAACCAGCATGGAACCTGGTCAGGAACCCTAGGCCCATACCTTCTGCGACCTGCACAGCTGTCAGGTGTGAGTGCACCCAGCGTTGGCTTGGACCCAGAAGAGCAGTCCCCACAATAGCAGCCACTGGAATTGGGCCCCCCAGACCAATATTGCTTGTGCTTTTAGTAGCATAGGGGTGCAGAGACAAGTGGGGCCTCGGATGACCACTGGGATGGTGGCTGGGGGTGTGCACCACCTGTGGGAGGTTGCAGTGTTCAATGGAGTTTGCAGAGGGGGAGTCTGTGTGTTCTGGACCACACAGAAGGGAGCAGACTGAGGTTTCTCTCTGAAGTGGAGGTCTGGGTGCGTACAGTTTATTTTCCACTAAACTCCCCAAAAGCCACAAAAAGCCACCAAAGAACAAAAGTCTCCAAAGAAACAAAAGCCTGAAAAACTGGTTTCCACAAAGTCCAGCCCCTTGACAGGGGGCAGAGCAACTCAGCCCAAGCAAGACTGACTGAAAAACAATGTGGCATGCCCTTCCCCTAGAAGACAAGCCAAATGAACAAGAAGACAACCACCACATGGTCTCCATAAAACTGAAAATCCCAACATCAGGGGAAAACCATATATTAAGCTCCTGGTATTGCCCTAAAACCTGTATATTTCATAAATACGACTTCTCTTTCTTTCTTCCTTCCTTTCTTCCTTTCTTTCTTTTTCTTTCTTTCTCTCTTTCTTTCTTTAAATTCGACCTCATGATTCTTATTCTTTTAATTTTCTTAACCTACTTACCATTACAAATAGAGGTTTTAATATGACATATTCCATTATAACTTGACCTTTTTTCATACATATACCTGTGTTTCTTTTTCTTTCTTTCTTTTTTTAATATACATATAGATATAAGCTTCAAGGTAATACTTTTTCTCTATTCAATACTACCCCTATATACAAACCAGTTTTAATTTCCCTATATCTCTGGAAAGTTGAGTCCTTTAACAAAGATAACAAGATACACCCAGGAAGACCCAAAATAACCTTCATCGCCTACATCAATGGTTTATAACCAACCTCCCATCTTAATTCTTCTGTCAGTGTTTCTGTGTATTTGTTTTTGTTCTGGTACTATATTAATCTTATTCTTGGGATTCATTTTGGCAAGTTTTTTTTTCTTATCTTTTAATTTTGATGGTCTTTTTATTCATTTTTGATTATGTACTTCATAAATCTTACTTCTGGGGCTCATTTTGACTGGGTTTTCTTTTTTCTCTTTTTCTCTCTCTCTTTTTTTTTTTTTTTTTTTTTTTTTTTTTTTT